>JAOQGN010097665.1:0-11997 GCA_027564295.1 Himantozoum antarcticum
TGTCAGGAGCGTATATTACGTGAACTTCAATCCCCTAATATTTACAAGATTGCCCGCGTTGAAAAATGTTGTTAGGGGGTTGACTTTTGATGTTTTTTTATGGTTTTGGTGTGTTTTATTAAAAAACATGATACACAATTTTTCTTTAGCCTCAGATTTGACCCCCAATGTTCGGCTGTTGGGGGTGTAATATATGCCCCTTATGTGTGCCAACCCAAACTGCAATCTGGAAACAGTCTAACTGTAATTTCTGTAACTTTCTAACTGTAATTTACGAACTGTCAGTATTCCGTCCACTGGGCCATCTAATACCTAATCTAATCAGTAAAGCAGATCAACAATTATGTTAGCAAAGTCAAAACAGTTTATTGGCTTGAACAGAAAGCAGTATCAAGTTCAATACAAAGAATAATTAGTGCATATAGTATCATTTGGCAAAATTAGCGGCTGCAAGCAAAGTACTTGGACTGAAGACAAAGTTAAATGTAGTATGATTATGAGTAGGAGTAGGAATAAGTATGAGAATATGTGATGTCAGCATGTCCAGCATAACGAGGCAAATGTGCATCAAGTAACACGGATTGGTACTAAATAATATCAATGATTAGACAAGTTTGAGCTTCTGTGCGATGTCATCATTACATTACACTGCACAAAGCGATGTCATAATTATATCATAATGTACGAAAAGATACCACAAATACATCACACTACACAAAGTGATGTCATAATTACATGCCACTGTACAAAGAGTGATGTCATCACATAGTACAAAGTGATGTTACAATTCCATGGTACTGCACAAAGTGATGTCATAATTACATCACACCACACAAATTCTCTACTTTTTATATCTCGTCATAGACAGTATGGAGGAAATGTAGCAGGATTTCAAGGATGCTGCACTTAGTGTTGTCTATTGGCAGTGAGCATGTACGCATGTAGTAACACTTGGTGTGAAGGTCACCATAGTTTGTTATAATTATAATACACTTTAAGTGCAATGCTGAGACTGAGCCCAGCTCAGTCTCAGCATTGCATGAGCATGTCAAAGGGGTTTACACTAGCTGTAGCCTGCTGTTCCTCATCAGATGACTCGCTATGTGATGTTATGTTACAGCGGTGGTCTACTACCCCTAACCCTACAGTCTGCTCAGCTGCCCATAGCCGCTCTAGCTGTACCTCACGTAGTCGTAGTGTGTCAGCATGATCGGTCCATAAATCTGAAATAGCAGAGCAACAAATGAAAATGGTTGTCATAGCAACCGAGAATTGGTTGTCATGGCAACTGAGAGCTAGTTCAGTTATAGTGCAGACTGCTTGGTAGTCATGATAACTGAGAAGAAATTGTCAAGGCAACTGACTGTTAGGTAAATGTTACACTGAAACCAAATCGCAAGCAAAAGATACATGGTGAAATTTTGATACCACACAATTGTGAAATTATTGGCGAAAATACTAAAGGTGATAGTTAACAAAAGCCAAAGTAATTCCATATATATATATGGAATTTAAATAATAAAAACAAAGACAGATAAAAACAAAGATAAAACGGCTTTTATCATTGTTTTTAACAATCAACATTTAGTTTTACGTACTCTTTCAAACATTCTTAAACATTTTAAACATTAACACTTAAAACATTTTTTCTTGTAATTGCAATATTCTAAACTCTTTTTCTGGTAAGAAGTGCTTTGCACTTTTTATATTCCAGAATAAATAATAGTAAAATATATAACAAATTAATTCAATTACCATTATCAATTACTAGGGCTGTGGTAGGGTAGGGTCGACTCGACAACCCGACTCAGCTCAGTCGACCTGACAATGCGGGGGTCATTGATTGGCAGTATTTATGCTCAAGTATAATTATTGTTACATATGTTAGTTACAATTATTGTTACAATGTTAGTTACATATGTTAGTTCCGGGGGTTAGTTATGTAACCCCCGGATTTGCTAGTGATTAGCTGGTGGTTAGCTGGTGGTCAGCTGGTGGTCAGCTGGTGGTCAGCTGGTGGTTAGCTGGTGGTTAGCTGGTGGTTAGCTGGTGGTTAGCTGGTGGTTAGCTGGTTTATTTGCTTAACTGATATAATTACAGCTTCATTAATGGAAATAAATTTATTTTTTAAATTTTTATAAATTACAATTGTAAAACTGTAATTGTTTTAATTGACAAAATCACTAATATTTGATCTTAGAATTTCCTACCAATTTGTATCATAACATTGGCATGGTGACCCGACCAGCACCGACAAGACCCCTTTGAAAATACTCGAGCTGGACCCGGCTCGGGATTTTCATGGTTCACTACAGCCCTATCAATTATCATATTATATTATTATATATCAACCACATATGAAAATTATATTTATGACCTGCAACCTGCAAAATCTATAAAACCTGCAATACAATAAAAAAAAAACATTCTGGTACGGACGTATTTTATTTCACTTTCATATATAAAAGTTATTTGATAAAATAAAAATTCAAAATTAACGTTCCTTTTACCTGTAAATTAACATTCTCTTTAATTTAAGAGAATGTTAAATTAAAGAGATTCAATTAAATTACATTCACACAATTATTGGATTTCATCTGGTGTTCTTGCAATTGGGATGTTTGTTTTTTATCACATATGCATATTTTAATTTTTATTCTGGATGCTTCTTGTTATTTGTTATTTATTTCTTAGGGTGATTTCGGCTATTAGGAAACGATGAGTTTGATGGATTCGAAATTTGGCTCATATTAATTAAATTTAATTAATTCATGCATACTGTTGCGTCACAAGCATCCAGTACAAAAGATTCCCTAGAGTATGGACTACCGAAATCGTCTTATCAATCACAGTATTTCATCAGTTTAATTAGAAAATTAGCGTACTAACATAGCCAAACCACAGCCAGTTTCAATCCACTCAGCTCTAGGAGAAGAAGTTAGAATGAGAGAAAGAGGTTCACTCACTCCTTCATTCACCCACCCCGATAGGTCTAAATCAAGTGGATTGGAGCTGGCTGTGATCCCATCTCAGAGCTTTGGCTATCTTACTAATGAGAAATACTGGAAAAGCATTTATCTCGGGTAGCTGAAATAGTCCTAAGCAGTGGACAGTCAGCCAATATCAACATAATGGTTAACTCATCATCTGTGTTGCGGTAGGCCTAATCCCAATATCAAAGCAATGAAAATATACAGTCAAAGTAATTTCATTATTTAATGTGAGACTGGATACGCTTGCCTAGCGCATCTAAGGCATCCAGGATTCGTGGAAAAACAATGAATTTCAATTTTTTTTCCATGGGTTAAATGCGATCCCTGTTGCCATACGCTGCCAAGCATTAAATCATGAATCACAAGCATCCATACTAGCCGAAATCACCCTTAAACATTATGCATCTTCTTCAACGGAAAGTTGGGAGATAAAATTGAACGCTTACAATATATTGATACTGAAGTAAAAGATTACGGTAACTAAAAATTACATAGTATACATGTGATTATTGTTACAATACAAAATCTCAAATAAAATTGGGAAAAACTGCTCGAGTATTTAGCTGATCTGGCCTGTATTTAGATTTCTTGACAAACTGGTACACTGAAACGAGGTGGAACTGAAACTGAGCAAAACGAAAGTAACCCAAGGAACATTGGTTTATAGATAAGCAAATCTGAAAATAGTGAAACCAATTTTTGCTCAGCGGGTCGACCTTCATTCTATTTTTCGTCCAGTTAGTTTGCCCAGCGAAAAATAATTGCGATTTTGTTCATCATTCGTTGCCATGAGGCATATACTTTGGTTGTCATGTTCCAGTTTAACTCTACATATAAGCCTGGTAATAAGCCTGGCAAGCGGCGCATGCAGACAAACTGATGCTACACTGAAGGACACTCACTGCCAGCATATGACCCTGTGTATTATATTATACACTATGCTATTTCTGGTAACTCAGCAAAGGTGTTCTCATATTAATATGTCAAAATCAATTTTCATGCAACTAGTTATGAGAGGTCACAAACGCGTTTCCAAACTACATTACAAGGTCATCTCTCATCTCAGTAATATAGCATAGTCACACAACAGGTAACAGTAGGGTGGGGGAGGTGCTTACCAGTCCCTTACCAGTCACTGCTACTCACTGCCACTCTCTCACCTTTGTCTCTACTGTAGTATGGAGGCAGTAGATATGAGAGAATTTTACCCTCTAGTGAAGCTCTCAGTATCCAATTAGCAGCTCTGTAAGGGTCAGTTCTGGCCCCCCGGCCCGTCTTGAACCCTTTTAGCTCAGCTAGTTCTATACAAAGAGAATAAGAATGACTTATATATGATAGTTGCATTGTAAAGCTGCGTTCAGATGTCCAGATTCTTGGCCTTACATCGGGGCCAAACGGCATCAGTCGAAGCTTGTTGCGGGTGAATAGAACTAAACCGAAGCCAAATGACATATCTGGCAAATGATTTTTATCGGTTCATGTTCGGGCAACAGTGCTACACCAATCACATTCAAGGATTCAGTTTGTGCGGCCCGACTGAGTTAAATGTGTTTACTAGCAGGCAATAGATTTTCAGACAATCATCAATGCCAACCTTTGACATGCTCAAATTTAGTTTTTAAACTGCAGCAATTTTGACCAGAGATTTATTTCCATAGCCATGCAAATCACCACGCAAAAGATGGAGTTGCCTAAGATATGTATAGCACTTGTAAGTTCACACTATCTAAAACTTGGTAGTCAAGCTTTATTGACAGTTAATAGATCGATCAGTATAATATTTAATTCTAAATAAATTTATTATAATAAGTATTTTGTTTTATATTATATTTAGTACATAACTGCAGATTATAACTTGATATTAGGGCTGGCAATTAATCGAGTCAATTACAAGATTAACCAGATGAATTTATACACAATATTAACTAGATTAATTTGTTTAATAGTTATTAAATTTAATCTCTATAAGCAAATTCCATGTGAATTTTGTACTGATTTTGCTTAGAACACGTGAAATAGTTATTACATCAGCCTTTATCTTAATAGTAACTGTTTAACACTAACAATATTGTTGCAGTATAAAGCTGCAAGTTGCTTCAGTAATGATTATGGAAACGCTCACAACTGTAACCAACATTTGTAGACAATTTTTATAGAGTAATAAATATAAGATTAATTTAAGATTAACTAAAGCTTTCAGAAGTTCCAAATGTACATCTTTAGGCCAGCCGTACTTGATATATTATATAGAATATACAAGCTTTCGGTATAGATTCACGCGACCTTTCGGTATAGATTCACGAGACCTTTCGGTATAGATTCACGCGACCTTTGTTCAAATTATAGAAGCGACCTGCCTGGCGACCTACCGAATGCGGTAAAAACATACATTCATACCGCAAGAGGTCTTTAGAAGTCTGGAGAAGTCATCAGATTTCTCCAGACCTCCGGAAAAATTTGCAGAAAACTTAGTTTTTTCCAGACCTTTCAGGACCTTGTATCAGGCATTTTCAGAACTCTTCAGACTTCTTACCTGACGACCCATTCAGACCTATCCAGACTTTTTCATATCTTCATATCTTTTTCATATCCAGACTTTTTCAGTCTGGAGAAGACATTTGAAGACCTTTAAGAATGTCAGTCCTCGTCAGACAGAAGTCTGGATATGTCTTGATATGTCTTGATACGTCTGGATGTCTGGATATGTCTTATGAAGACTGACATCCTTAGAGGTCTTAAATGTCTGCTTCAGTGGTCTGAAGAAGTATCAGGTGGACTGGAGATGTCTGGAAGCCTGAGAATGTCTGGAAGCCTGAGAATATCTGGATAGATCAGGTAAGAAGTCTTGAGGAGAATTGGAATTGCCTGATGCAAGGCCCTGAAAGGTCTGGAAAAAACCTAAGATTCTGCAGATTTTCCGGAGATCTAGAGAAATCTGAGGATTTCTGGAGACTTCTACGGATTTCTCAATACTTCTCGAGGTATGAATGTATGTTTTTACCCCGAATGCAATATGAGCGTACACTTCGTAGAAATTCAAGAGCTAAAATGAAACTTGCCTGTTTAGGGAAAAATCCCGATACAATTACAGCTACTTCTATCCGTACATTTTCGGAAGTGAATATAAAGGGCGGCGCCTGTTGTTGTTATATAGCGTAGCGAAAGGGCTCAGATGCTGCAAACCATTTCCTGTCATTGCACGCTTGCATTCGGTCAACAAAAGTTTAAATTCAATGTTTTCATGCCTTCACGCTCATCTCGAACTGGTACGTAGTAATTCGTTGATGCAGTGGGTTCACATACATTTGGATTATATTATTATTAACTCATTTTCGTTCATTCACTGGACTAGTGTCCTATTCCGTGAACCTATACCAAAAGCACCTAAAGACTGGAGACAAGAAGGGACGACGCAGAATCACTTACATCACAGAGGCTTGTGATCAGTAAATCAGTGAAATAGTAAATAATTGACTGAGTAGGAGTATTTCTTTGCAGAACTTTTAAAAAAATCTCAGGAACTAATTAGGCTGTGCACCCAATAGCCTACTCTCCACTACACCACTGGTGGTAGGGTTTGGTGAGTTACCCTTTTATGAGGGGTAACTCACCATAATTATGTTTACCCCAACACAAATGAGCTACCTCCTCATAATTATGTGCTCAGCGAGCATTGTAATTGCAGTAGTACAATAGCTTGTGATACTTAAATATTACAGTTGTATGGTTCACCCTTCATAATATAGAATTACTGGATGAAATTGTGAGGAATTATGGTGCAGCAAGGATGGAAAGTAGAAGCAAAATGTATTTAACTTTATTTGTTTTCGTGAATCAGTCATCACAAAGGCTGTGCTATAAGTACAACTAGCTGGCTTAACCAGTGTGCAACTCTGCTAAACACATCAGGTGAAATGGGCCAGGCCAGGCTAGTCTATTTTCTAAAAATAGTGGATTTTTATGACAAGGGCTGGCATAGCGAGTACAGGGCATCCGAAGGCACATTCTATTAGATACTAGGTGTAACGTGGATTGGCGTGTCAAAGCCATACCATTGGCTAGCCTAGGCCTCTAAGGCATGGCTTGACTGCGTGGCAGGGCGTGGCAGGGCGTGGCAGGGCGTGGCAGGGCGTGGCAGGGCGTGGCCGGGCGTGCCGTGCCAAGCAACCGATGGAATTGAAACCAACAGTACTAGAATGAAAATGGACCATGTGAACACTTTGGTAGATATTGGCGAAGATCATTAATATATCTAGGTATATCCAATTATCTTCGATGTAGGATGGTAATTGATCAGTATTACAGTCAATGTAATATTTTATCAAAAATCATGGTTGGCAAATGTAACAACCAACATGTATATTATCAACATAATACTACTTACAGTCAAACTGATACGAGTCTGGTACCACAAGTTGAAACCTGTTAGCCTGTTCGTGACCTTTGCTTCAGTTACTTTTGATTGGTCATATTTTGCCCTGTTGCAGTCCACTCGTTGTTTTTTAAGTAGCCGAGTCTAGTAGGGGGCTTGTGAAGGACATCCAGTTCTTTATGCAATGCAGGATGCAATTCACTGATAGGAGGTTGAAACAGAATTATTATCATCTAGAAGTATGGTTAATACACATGAAACAACTTCGTTCCAATGATAGCAACTGCTCAGAACCGATCAAATCAAAGAGTGTTTTCTCTGGTTATGCCATTTTAGCAGCAGCAACTGAAGTGGTGGTATATTGCGGTATATATTTTAAGATTTTTAAATTTGTGTGCAACCATCTAGTCAATGAATCTCAAAATGCTTAATACATGGCTTAATACAAGCTTAATACAATAAGCTGAAAACATGCCTAAAATACAGTAATGCTTAAAATGATTAAGCAAAGTTATTTATCAGAATAATGCTTTTATGTTTAATTTTTTAATCAACATACATGTAATTACATGCATTATCTTAAATATTGTAAACTTTAAAAATTATATTTTTTACAGTTGCACTGAATGCAGAGATCTACAATTATTGAGTACCATCAGCTGAGCACCTTCATTAGCCTTGATATTATAAAACATATATAATGGAATTGGGAAACTGATACTTAAATGTATACTGATACTGATACTGATATTAATCCATAATAATTACGTTTATGTTTCTTTTATATAGATACACGTAATTGGTATTTTTTGTGCATTTATTCATAATTGGCTTTGATGTTTTTATATTTATTTATTTAATACAACCTCACACAATTGCAATGCGACGTTTTCTTTAGTGGCGATTAAATTGACTCTTAACTCTTAATTACAATTTCTTCTCTTTGTTTCTGTCTCTTTCAATTTCCGTCTCTTCAATATTGGATTTCAATGTGACAGAGCACTTTATATATAATATATGTATATATATAATTAATATTTTTGAATAAAATGTATCGTATTTCAAATCTTCTTCAAGATAAACTGTTTGGTTGATTGACTGTTTTTTAAATTACTGTGGCCTGCTTTGCAATAAAACACAGCATGGAATATTGTGGAGGCTTCCACCGCTTCCTCCACCCCTCACAGCATTAACAAATTACAGACTACATAAATTATAATTACCTGTACATACATAGCTGATATCCTCTTGACTTTGTGTAGCTGGCTAGTTAAATACTCACCTTATACTGTGCTCATCTTGTATTGCTTGCTAATTGTACTTACTTTGAATCCTTACAGAGCCAGTCGACTATTCTTACTGTTATTCTTTGTGAAGTTGAGTAGTATAATATTGTAATAATCAGTCCTTCACTGGGAAGGTGAGAGGTAGGCTCTTATGGAGCCCGGGCAATATTGGGAAAGGGGGTAGGGCCTGTCGGCTATGCCTGCACAAAAGCGTTGGATATGGCCGATTTGGCAATGGTCAGATTGCGCAGTCTACTGGGCTAGTAGAGGGGTCCAGCGGGAGGGGAGGGATGGAGCCGACATAAACATTACAGCACAAGACAGGTGAACTAACGGTTAAACAAGTAAAATGGTTTATTACGGTCACCAAGTATAGACAAGGAACTGGTATCACTTACACTATGATCAAAACAAATGATGCCCACTGTGAGCAAAAGGCTCTAAATATATGCTGGAATTCCGACTTAAAATACATAAAAAGGTAAACAATACCATCACAATGCTATAAGGAGCAGGCTGGTGGTAAAGTGTTTATGTTGATTGTCCTGCAAGTCCACCAGCCGGCATGAGGTACATGTAATACAAGAGCAGCGTACAAGTAGTTGAGCAAGGCATGGGTTTTCGGTATGGTGCTAATAATACAATGTCAGCCCCAGGCCTTTCAAGACCTGCGGAGGGGCAAACATATAAATTCAACACAATATTCTTACCTTTGTATTCTTTAATGACAGTTGATTGTCTTAAATAATAGCCAGCAGATGTTTAGATTGACATGTTGTGGCAGTACCTGCAGCCTGCAGTACTTTTCTATACCGACATAGGGAGGCTGATATGGAGTGCAGTATATACAAAATTCAAGATTTTACACTCTTGTATGTTCATTTCAAGTTCTCTTCCCTTCAATTTTCAAACTATTGCTATAAGCTTTGCCGCTAAGTCCGACTTATGACCATAACATTTTGGCATAAAGCAGTGCCATAAATTTTATGCAGAGCCGGACCTGGTATCTATTTTGTGGGCGCAACCTCCCATTGCAATCCGATTATCCGATCTGTGCAATCCGCTCACACAGTATAATAGCTGTGAATTGCGTACCATATTAATATAATCCCTTCTGATAAAATGTGAACTGTATCGTACACTTGCTGTGAAACTCTGTAAGAGTATTACTATAAAACGTGACTCAATAATAATAATTCTGTAATGATAAGATATGAATGTAAATATTAATTGCTGTAACTCGAGCCTCCTCATACCATCCCTTATTCTACAAGCATCGTGTTTGATGCTTGTCAGAGATGGCACAACGGAGGTCAATTGTGTCTAGCACTGTGGCGGTCATTCATAATTTTATACACCATATGATTAGATTGTATTTTTTAATTGTTCTTTATTTATTAGCTTACAGCATGAGATGTAAGCTGTAATTGTATTGATGGTGGTTATTGACATTTCGTCATCGAATTTCCAAATGTTCAAGATGGTCCCCACCTCCTGTCGAAAACGGCACTTTTCATTGAGCTTCGATGACTAGAGAACCACTCAACCTGAAATCACCAAATTTTGACCAGAGGTAGTTCCAGTGGTGCTGATTGATATTCCATCATCAAATGTTGGAGGAACCAAGATGGCCTCCAACAGGGAATGAAATGGTCGCCAACAGGAAGTGCACTGATGATTACTGGCTATCATTAATATATTGCTTTGAAACTTGGGTTATGGGGGTTATCAAACATGGTGAATTCAATGGTAGCGACTAAAATGATGACACATGCTCACCCAACCCAATATGGCCGCCTAACAAGAATTGGGCTGATGATTACTGGTCATCATTGATATACAACTCTGAAACTTGGGTAATGGAGGTTATCATGCGTGGCAAATTCAACAGTTGTAGCAAATAGAAGTCAAGTCTGTCAACTGAAGTCAGCTGAAGTCACATGCTCCTCTATCCAATATATCCGCCCAATAGGAAGTGAACTGACGATTACTGGTTATCATTGATATTCAGTGTTGAAACTTGGGATATGGGGGTTATCCAGCAAGGTAAATTTGATGGTAGCACTGACATTGATGCAACATGTATCTCTCATCCAATATGGCTGCCAACAGCAAACAGATTGATGATTACTGATTTTCACTAAGATATAGCTTCGAAAGATGGGTAATGGGCGTCATCAAGCATGCTGAATTTCACTAGTAACATCTAGAATGATGTCACATAATATCCCAATCCAGTATGGCCATCAAACACAAATATGAAGTGAGATGATTACTTGTCGTCATTGACGTTTAGCTTTGAAACTTGGTTTATTTGGGTTATCAAACATGCCAAATTAAATTGTAAAATTTACAAGCATATCACATTCTTCTTGAATCCAGTATGGCCGCCAGTAGGAAGTACGTTGACAATTAGGTAAAGATTGTCATTATCAGCTTTGAAAGATGAATTGCTCAGGTTGAGCAATCAGTAATATTACTATGAAGCTGAAAGCATGTTTTTCCATTGTCAACTTACTTCCTGTAGGAAGTATCATCGAATTTACCGTGCTGGATAACCCTTATATCCCAAGTTTCACAACTGAATATCAATGATAACCAGTAATCGTCAGTCCACTTCCTGTTGGGCAGCCATATTTAGTAGGGAGCATGTGACTTCATTCTAGCTGCTACTGTTGAATTCGTCACGCATGATAACCACCATTATACCCACCATTATACCCAAGTTTCAAAGCTGGATATCAATGATGATCAGTAATCATCTGTCCACTTCCTGTTAGGTGGCTCATATTGGATTGGGGGAGCTTATGACATCATTCTAGTCATTACCATTGGATTCGCCATCCTTGATAACCCCCATAACCCAAGTTTCAAAGCTGTATATTATTGATAGCCAGTAATCGTCAGTGCACTTCCTGTTCGTGACCATTTCTGTTGGAGACCATCTTGGTTCCTCCAGCAATTGATGATGGAATATCAATCAGCACCACTGGGACTACCTCTGGTAAAAATTTGGTGATTCTGATTTTGGTGACAAAATAACCGTTCTCGACAAGAAGTGGCGGCCATCTTGAAAATTTGGAACTTCGTTGATGAAATATCAGCAACCACCACTAGTACTACATACGGTTAAAATTTGGTGATTCTAGGTTGAGCGGTTCTCTAATTAAATGAAATAATACCTAAAACAATTACTGCTTATATCTTATGCTGTACGGTAAGCTAATAAAATACATGTAATATAGAACAATGAAAAAAACAATTTAGTCATAAGGCATATATATACACCGTAAGCCTAAAATACAAAGTAATCAATAAATAAATATATTAACTAGAAATGATAAAA
>JAOQGN010097776.1:0-11995 GCA_027564295.1 Himantozoum antarcticum
CAAGTTTATTATGGGAAGATTGATATTCGGTTGTATTTTTATGCAATTGAAAGCTATTTTTATAGATAATGAGCATCGTATTTTTCTGTTTCTGAGAAATTTATTCAGTTCAGTCATTCGTAAACCATACGGCCGTACTCAACATAGTACGTTGAATACTCGCATCTGATTGGCTGATACCACAAGTTCAGTTCAGTTCCCCCCCGCTCCCTGTTGAGAGCAAATATTGTATTGTGATGAGGTGAAAGTATTACCTGGAGCAGCTTACGTAATACATGTATATATCTATATAATATCTATTTAATATAAATTTATATATATACAGTGTATTATGGTATCCTGTAGATTCAGGTGAGATTGATACATTTTCAAATGATTAAACTTGGTGTTTACTGTGAATCAATGTAATAACAAAAAAATAATAAATTATTAAATAATAATTCTAAAGCCTGTGTCTTTCGTCTGGCATCGTCAGATGAAGTAATTTCAAAAATGCAAATCTTTGCAAATCTTAACATTTCTTACAATGTACCGCTCACAGTGAGTCTTAGGCATGAATGTACTCACGAACTATGAAAATTACAGTCCAAACAACAATTAAGTCTGACAAGGTAGTAGCAAAACACATTATTATAGCAGTTGCTATTCTGACCATTCTATTAAGGCAAAAGTGGCTCCATATGTGTTGCACATGCGGATAGCAAAAAAATGTCTATAATAAGCTGGCAAATCCGCAACCACGATCATCTATTCAAAGTTTGAACCTCACTTGTGAAAATAGCTTACAATTTCTATTGCTGTATCCATAGTTTTGGCAGAGAACATGTTAATAAGATCTCCAAGAGCCTAGAACGGGGGTGCCCACACTGTCGTCTTAGGCGAGTATTACAAGAACAAGACTGCTCGTCATAGTACAACTTTTAGACCATTGCCAAATCCACCGAGTAATCTAAGTATTTCTACCATATACTATGCTATTATAGTATAAGAAAATTGAGTTTCCTTCTTTTTATCATCACTTCATATTACTGTATTATATCTATTATCCATACATCCAGTTCAGTGAATTTATTCACCTATATTAATACAGAAAAGGATAACAAAACAGAAAACAAATACCGCATGCTGGTATATCTCCAAGTGACATCACTAATGGCAGGACTGACATACCGTGTGGTGGGCTTCCCTCAGCTTCCTCATCATCAGATCTGCCTGAGTCACCGGGTCCACCTCCTTTTTCTGCTGGGCCTCCTTAATCTTTTGCTGAATCATGAAATCTCGAGCCACGCGCTGAGCATCTTCTTTTGATGTGGCCCGCTTTAGTAGGTATCTCAACTGTTCTTTAGGGCTCATCGCTGTTAGAAAAATACATCAAATGCTATAGTTACATTACTACTATCGAGCTGCATCAGAATTGGATCAACTACAACTATGAATTAAATATAAATATAATGGAGATATCATCCCCATAATTATATTATAGAAGAAAAGAAGATACTGCAAAATTATATCGCATATTCCGCAATAAAACACTTCAAATACCAAAATGCTTTTTGAACCGTATATACCTTGCTGCAATAAAAAAAGATTTGAGAGTCAACAGTAGAAGTAATGATAAGGACAGTCATCACGTCCGGGGCTTACGATCCATGAAGGTAATTCCGATAGTGGCAAAATGACATGAAGTTATTCTTGCACTTCTGTATGATTGCGGTAGTCACGGCTTAAAAAACTGTTTTTTTTTACTGCCAGGAAACAAGCGTACATTTTACATTTATATATTTATACTCTCTATGATTTATTATGTTGCCTAGCCTAGTCGCACTACACTAATTGCAAGAATATTTTACATATTTGTAAATCATTCTCAAATGATTTTTGCTAATCTAAATACAAGATTTAAAATCAGCCTATACTATAAAAAGTTGATACCAAGATGAAAATGTCAAACTGAATATTATCATCTTATTGGTAAACACGGGGTCAATGAATGAAATTTTGCAGCAAATATACGAGGACCTGATTTACGTAGCATTGTCAGTGTGCTTTACGTCTAGTAATGAAAACAATGTCGATGATGCCAGGCATATTGAGTAGTGCATATATATCACCTTGGAGGGGAATGCTGCTTTTTGTGTGGAGCAAACTCGTGAAAATAATCGACACTTTCACTATCACTGTCACTACTCCCCTTTGTTTCGGTCTACACTTAGTTACACAGAAAAAGTGCCTAAGCCAACAGGAACTTAGCCTTGAAATTTAAAACATATGAAACTCTGCACTAAGGCGCATATAAATTTTACATATTTCTTTTGTCTTGCAACAGAAACCTTTGAACGGTGATGCTATAATTGGCCAGTGCGCAATTATACTAACCTATGGTATCCTTTGGGATCCAATGGAACAAAGATTACAGTTAGATATATGCAGTTATCTGTATATGGAGAGGAACAGTCATACAACACATTTACTACTATTTTGAGATTGTGAAGTTTGCACTGAGAGAATGACAAACTTCCGTAGAAACGGCGTGTGGGATTACAATTTTAAAATATCTATATATTGTACTTTCCCTGGGTACATGGTAAGGCACTTTTTGCACATCAATTATACAATTATACAAAGGAAGGTTCACTCATTGTTCACAAGAGTCATTCTTACAGTATGGAAAAGATTATTAGTAAAAAAAGGTCATGGCGTTGTTGTAACTGGCATTCCGAGATCCACAGATATGATACATTCCAAAGCTACTGTAGGGCCCAAATGGAGACAGGAGTTAACAGTAAATCACATAGTTTACAAAAGTTTGATATAACTAGTCTCATTTTTTTCATGTCAAGATTATTTAGTTGATGTTATTTTAATACTGCCAGTAACAGGTCTATGCAATCAAGAGCCAAAAAAACTAAACTTTAGCATTAGTAATTCTACGTTTTGTAAACAGCAACAGGAAATGAAAGAAGTCCTATTTCATGTACCGATATCATATTTCTGCACCCACCTACTGCAGATGCCACTTTCAGCAGTCAGCATGTAGTGTAGGTTGCTCAATCAACAACAAAATAGTGCACACTTTTGACAATGTCAGATAAAACTAATTATATATTTGATCTCCGATATGATACTTAGAAGCGGATAGAATACATCTATCAGCCAGCATCATTGAATCACATCTATTATTTAGCATTGATGTATTGTGTAAAAATAAGACAAAGGATAGTATGCACAACAGTGATACACACTAAAGTGTCAATAATAGCATTAATATGTAAAGAGTAATATGCATTATCAATATCCAATTTGCTGACCAGTTTATGACTAAAAGCGATATGAGAATTTGCGCTATAAACTCTCGAGAGTACTCAAAATAATATGGACATCGTACCATGCCATGGACATCGTACCATGCCATAGCCATAGCCATGGCCATGGCCAGCCCAGAGCAGCTTCTTGCACAACCCACGCTTACTGAGATTAGGTTTCAGTTTATTTCTTAAAATACTCATCGCAAATTATTCTTAACTTGCATAAATCGATATAATATTGTACATAGCGCCGATGTGCACAATTTCAGAAGAATTACATAGTAGGTACGTAAGGCCCAACCTGTACCCAACCTGTTAGTAGGGTGAGAATTTATAATTATGGTCTGAATATGCAATGATCTGAAATCTCGAACCTTCAAATAGTAATTGTTCAGCGTCCTGTTTCTTTTTCTCCTCCGCTTCTTCATCCTTTTTCCGTTTTAGTGCGGCCATAAGAACGTTGCCAAATTTTGATTTTTTTTCCACGGGTTTTTCAACCGGATCAGCAGAAGTTGACAGCTTATTGAAAGCCGCGAGCGTAAGAGCTGGAGCCTCAGCGGGCTTAGCAGCACCACCTCCAACTACAATTGCATAGGGTAGTAAAATAGTACTAAATTTATCTATCCTAGAAAGTCCAACATGTCCTAGTTGATAAAGTGAGATGAAAGCATAATAATGAACATGATTATTATAATAAATAATCATAATATGAGAGCAATATGAACATTTCATAGTTGAATTTACCCAAAACTGATGTCATGTGTCAGATGTCACATGCAAAGGTGGTATACTTGATATTGATGTAATAATTAATGTGTACAGTGGTGGTCAATATCATAAAAATAATAAAAAAGCATGCTTAAATGATGTAATACAAATAGTACTACATGCAGGATTGCCACTGTTAAAAACTCACAAAAATAAAACTAAAAGCCGTTTGCTCTTTCCTTTCATCTTTGTCTTTCTTAGACTAAATAATACAGTGGAGTGCTGGTTTCAGATGATCGGATTTGATTAAACGTAACTTAAATGTAAAGAAGGTGTGTCAGAGTAAATCTGTGGTAGTGAAAAAATATAATCCTATACAAAATCAAACTTTACAAAGGAACAATTTTGGAACAGTGTGTTGGCAGGCTATCAAATGCGTAGCGGAAGGATGTATTAATATAATTATATACTTACAAATGTTCTTCAGCTTGAATTTTCCCACATTTTCTAAAGCTACAAGGAGTCAAATAGGCAGTGAATTGTTTGATTTTGTGTTAAAAGTTATCTGTGATATATAAATATCCACCAAATATTGCCTATTGAGATATTCATTTATTATAAATATTGAATGCGATAAAATAATAATGCCGCCCTGTAAAGATAAATGCACAACAAAAGTAACAGTTTTGAACTAGGCTCCACAATAGTAGCAGAATCAATAACAGCAAATGAGTAGACTGAAAACCAAAGACAATCATACATTACGGATCAAATAGAATGTTAATTGAGTAGTGTATCACTGGCAACCAGTGTATCAGATGAAGATTTACAACATAAATGAAATATTAATATTTGATAGGCCATTTGGCAATATATTTATAATATTATTATACATGGCTAACGTATTATCAATTCGCCAAAAACACATTTGGATATAAATATTATGTAATCATACCTTTGCCTTTATTTTCAGTTTCTGCGAGCAATTCTTTGGAAGCACTCTCAGCCCAGGCCTTCGCTTTCTGTTTGTTCTCCAGTGCCTGCTTGGCTCTACGCTCTTCATTTTCTATTCTCTCTCGTTCTAACCGTTCTGCCAGTTCTTTTGCATTTCTTTCGTCTTCCTCCTTTTTTTTCTTTTCAGCGAAAAGTCTATCTCTCTTCTCCCTGCATCATGATATACCCAATAACTTAGAGTGGAAACCAAACTTTCCAATTATAAAAACATAGGCCTAGTCTTCCTATTATAAAATTAGTATTTGTATTATTTGGGATAATTATCCACCAATAGCCATTTATACTATTGAAAGAAGTGACATTTAATTAAATTATGAAAATATATTCGCCTTACATTTGCTGATTAATTGTATATATTCCACGCTGCAAGTCCTGAACAGCATAATATTATTCTATCAGATCACAGCATGTTTATTATATGTTAGATATTACATATTATAATATAATATAGATAAATATCAGTATTAATAATAATTGTTATTTGAGGTGCGTTGAATGCTAGAATGGTCACGGTATCCATGGTGCTTCAAATTCACTTTCGGGTTAGAGTTGATATTAAGTGGGGTTACTCTGAAGTATAAAGCTTGGGAGTATAGAGCTGACAATTACAGTACCATAAGGTGACCATTACAGCATTCAGGTGCAAGTTAGGTCAGGAAACCAACATAAACCAAATTCACCAAGCTCTACCCGGGTATAACGTCACAGGTAAATTCAATACGGGGTTGGTGGTTTATTTACGATGATAATAAAAAAGAATGCTATTATGTATAAATTGTGTAACACTTACTTTTCTACTTGACGCTTGGCTTCAGCTATGGCCTCCTTCCGTTGGTTATCTTCTATAACCTTCTGACGAGCTTCGATAGATGCATTCTTTCTAGCCAATGCTGGATCTATCATGCGTACCTCATCTTTTTTATTTTGAGGAGAGGTATCCGACTTCTTATCGGAGGGCTCAACATGGCTTTTTGCGAATGTTTTAAAAGACAGCTCTTGCACTTTTTCTTGGTTATCAACCGTAATTGGTTTAGTTTGAGGTAATTGCTCTGGTGATTTAGATTGCGTATTTGGTGAATCTGTAGGTACTGCAGTTGGAGTCTGTAACTTCTGTTTGAGAAGATTAACAAACGGATTTGAGTTGTTGGCAACGTGCTTCGGTGAAGGGTCTTTCTTATCTTCGGCCCCAGGTAGTTTGTATGCTTCTTCTACCTGATCGTCAATAACTTTGTCAATAGACTGCGCTTGTTTGTTCAGAGACCCTGGGGACGGTTTATTATTCTGTGATTCAGTGTCTTGAGGTTTGGTTGAGACTAAAGCGGATTGCTTTCCATCGCCAGCCATTTCCTCAATAGGCGCTGCTTTTTCCACATCGGTTTTATCTATAGACAAAGATTGTTTTCCATCCGACTGCTGTTTTGTCACATGTTCCTGAACATTCCGAGCGGCCTCATTTTCAAGTGCATGCTTTTCGATCAACTTATCTTCAGGCAAAACCGATTTGTTTATAATTGCTGCCGGTTGGGATTGCAGCTCAACTGCTTTCTGGGTTCCATCAGAGTTATCTTTCTGGACTACAGGTTTGGTATCTGGCTTATCCTTTTGGACTAAAGGCTTGATATCTGCTTTATCCTTTTGGACTACAGGCTTGGTATCCGTTTTATCCTTTTGTACTACAGTTTTGGCATCTGGTTTATCCTTTTTGACTTCAGGTTTGCCTTCTGGTTTATCCATTTCCACTTCAGGTTTGGTATCTGGGTTATTCTTTTGGACTACAGGTTTGGTATCTGGTTTATCCTTTTGAACTACAGTTTTGGCCCCTAGTTTACCCTGCTGGACTACAGATTTTGTATCTGGCTTATCATTGACAGTGTCTATTTTCTCTTTGGCTGCAGTTGGTTCAGCTGTGGATGATGACTTAGTAGATTTCCTATGTTCATTTCCTTTTTGTTTCTCTGGGTTACTAGAGGTTGATGGCTTGCTTTTACCTGGAGATACGGGGAACTTTCCAGAAGCTCCACTAGCATGTTTACCAGTATTTTCTCGCAGAAAAGGTCCTACATCAACAATTGGTTGTGAATCAGAGTTTTTTGCTGGGGATTCAGTGATAGGTGGCTTTGTATCAGTTATCAGTTGTGCAGTATTTGATTTATCCGGAGGTTTGCTTTGGGCAACATTCTCTCTAGGTTGCGATTTCGACAATTGGGTTGGTTTGGGAAGGCTGGAATCCACTGGAACTATACCAGGCTTTATAGCAGGCTTTTCAGTTTCCGTCTTTTTTTCTTTAGGTTGTATACCAGGTCCAAAATCCAGCTTGACGTCGGCTTTTTTTCCAGCTGTGAGCCTAGCAATAGAATCCAGTTGACGTTGTGATTGGATTGAGTTTGTGGAATTGCTATTTTCCATTGGTTTGGCAGGCACACTAGCTGGAGCCTTAGGCTTTGTCTGTGTATTTCCTCTTCTAGGAGTATGTTTATAAATATCATCTACAGATGCCTTAGGTTTAGCCTTAGATTCTGGGGACTGCTTCGCATTGCTGGTATTTATAGCTTGGGCATTAGTTCCCACACCAACTTTTTCACTGTCTAATTCGCTTTTGTCCATGGAATGTTCAGGTTTGCTCGGATTTGCACTAGGATTATTTCCATTTCCGGAGGTCGTGGTAGTACCAGATATAGAAAGCTTGTCCGCCTGAGATTCTATTTTTGTAGAAGGTGATGGATCCCGTTTAATAGCAGCACTGGGATTTGTGCCAGATTCTTCAGCCTTATTACTATTTGGAAGGGAACCTTTTTCTACTTGGGAAGTATCACTGTCCTTATCTGGTTTATGGGAAGACCTATCGATCTTTTCTTCAGACACTGCAAAGAAAGTAAAGGGAGATTGGATATGAGCTGATATAGGTAATGATTAAACCTAAACCATGATCTTTATCTTTGGAGACATATGGATCGGAATAGCCACGCATCAATATTATTATAACAATAGTGAGGAAGATGGTTCAGAGTTGGAACGTTAACAGTGACTAATATCCAGTGATTGCCACAGCCATAGCAAACAGTTACACTTGGCATTAATTTAATTGTAAGCACGTCTGTTATTACGTAGCTATTTACTTACTATACAGTGTACAGGTCTATACAGATCAACTAAATATATATGGAAAATTTATCTCGAGAATCATTGATAGAAAACAAGACAGTGTGATTAGTCCTAATACTAGTAGTAGCATAATGCCAACAGCGAACTGAGCCAAAGATATTGTACCAACCTGGATCTGTCTTACTGGGAGTTGAAGCCATACCTAGCTCTAAACTACACACTAATTAAATGACGAAACATCTAAAAATTAGAAGATCTAAATAAACAGCAGAAATGGACACTATTAATTAACACCTGCAAATGTCCACCTAAATTATAGAGCTCATATTTCATTAACTGAGGTTGTTTTGATTATATACGTGTTACTAAGCACTAAGTGTGGTTCACAATAAGACAATATTGATTGTTATACACCAAAATTTTATTGGATTTTTGTAAGAAAAATCAATAGATATCTCATCTTTCCCATTTAGTCAGCCACAATGTAAAGTTATAATATCAAGTGATACAAGTGTGCAAAAAGATTTACAAAATATAATTTTACTTTGGAGTTCATTATTGCTACAAAATGAGTGAATTTGTGAATATATATTTCATAAATGGGCACGATATCCATTGAATGGATTATTGAACAATAAATGCATATTAGAACAACAAAGGCATATGAATTATAGATCAATAGCTACCAAAAATAACCTTGAAGCTTTGAAATGATAATATCAATGGAGCAATATAAAGGACACATTAGTAGTTGATGTTGATGGACATATTGTAGTTGATGCAAAGAAAGTACGATTCGGCTCCAGTAATAATCCAAGCTGCAGAATTTTGAAAATCAAATCTACATACTGGCCTAAACAAATGGACAATTAGCATCGGAGAAGAACGCATCGATAGTTTAATGTGCCAATAATATTTCCATAGATTAATCCAACCTTTTCAAAAATGACTAATTGCATTATTTGTAAATGTCCATCAATGATGTAATCTTGAAGTTATTCATTGTTACGGTTACATTGTTAGAAAGTGTGACATTTATTGTCATCTGTTGATCTTTTAGGAGAAAGCCATTATCCTGAAAACTTACACCCGGTAAATCCGTATCCACCCACACAAATAGTGCAATAGCATCTGTGGTGAGAACAAGAGTCAGGTTGGGAAATGATCCAACAAGCTTGCCCTAAAACGATATAATATTATATATTCTAATATAGCTATTTTATTAATTAGCATCATATAATTGATATCCATGTATTGTAAGTAGATGCTATCATCTGGGCACCCTTCTACCTCTTATTAGTGAGTCTCAAACTAGGGTTAGGAGATTTTATTTTAGTCCTCTGAATGCATACGAATACGTATTGGTTTGTGAATTTAACATCATATAAATATAATGAACCAAGTTCCAACACTCAATATTTTAAGCGTTTGTCATATCTGAAAAAAATGTGACTTTTTTTGTTTGAGGATCTAAATGTTTTATACATCTACTCGTTTTTATAGTCACATTTTTCAGTCATGTTTTCTCGGTGCTTGGCTGGAACAAATGATTTTTCTGTTTAGAGACAAATAAAAAAACATACATACATACATAAATACATATATTCAGCTGGCAAAGTTATATCTAAATAAGTAATCAGTAGAAAATCAAGCCAAGTAACCGATATGTCTGGTAACCTATATTTTAGTAATTCCATAGGGTATTTTTGAGGAATATTAATTACATACTTAACACGCAAAATATCTATTAAATGTCCCATAGACAAGACAATGGTAATCAAACGTTAAAATAATTTAGAAGACAGTCAGCGGCATTTTGTCAAGCTGAGACTCAGTCAAAGCTGTTGAACTCTAATAGAAAGGATACAAGTCCAGAGAGGTGGAATACCGGCAACGTATAGAGAAGATACACTCATAGACGTCCATACGATATCTCTTACATAATATACTATAACAGACTATACTATAATAAGATTATGCAAGGCAATGGCACTTAAGAGTTTAGTTTGTGTTTCTGTTGGATATAAAATAATAGCCATCATAAATAATCATCTCATTAGTCTTACAATGAGGAGCTCGCTAATAGTGGTAATCCAGTCAGCTGTAATATAGTCTGTCTGTCCCAAGCCTAGTAGCTAGTGCTGGATTTAACTCTTTACCGACGTGTGTACAAGTTGCACATTTTGGGAGAGTGACTGTACATCTAAGTAATGCATGTATCTGCATTGCAAGATACAACTTGGAAGTGAGTGAATTGCTTTGCACGCCTGGACCACAACATTGGTAACAGTGAGTTAACTGCAATGGTAGTGCTAGTAGCAATGATGCAAGTTAGATGCAAAAACCTATATTCCTATTACCTGAAGGTTTTGACCTCCTAATTACTAGACCTGGCCTATCTGGAGATTACATAAAAGAATATAATATTTACATCTTTACAGGTAAATATATCATAGCTGGTGTGGCAATTTTGCATACAATTTTGCAGTCAATTTGCAGATGGAAATTCTTGGAAAACAAATGGTAGAGAAAGTGTTTGAGAAGACAACTCAAACAAGCAACACAAAAATATGGACAACTTCAATACTGAGGAAATTAACACTCAGAACAGCGGACATAAACATGTTTACATCCTTCTCCAGAATTTCTACCATAAGATGTCAAGTAAACTTTGTTGTAATGGCAAAGCGTTATGACTAACCTTGATATTTGGATTTAGCAAGCCACTGGCATCCTTATAAGGTGACAGAGCTAATTCGGTTTGAAGAATTCCATCCCATGATACATGTAGGAAATGTGAATGTCTGTCTGTACACTTCAGTTCCTGCAGCACTCGATCTAAGTTCTCATTGAATACACGATTTGATACTTGGTCAAGCTAAATATAAACATCCTAATGAAAGTCATATTTTTTTTATAGTTGAACCAATTGAGATGGGAAGATTAAATGATGCAAAATTATCGCTGTCACCAATTAATCTAAATCCAAATCTCAAATTAACACCTTGCTATTTTCCATGTTTCCACAAATAGTCAAGGTTTCTCTAACACACAAATGAGGAAATAAATACTGGTATGGGGAACTAGAAAACATTTTTTGATGATTATAATTTCTTTTATGATTATAATGCTGCAAATATGATTATAATATTGCTTTTTTCAGTGTTATATTGTTTGATGAAGGTAAAACGTTTAAAAGACATCAGATCTCAGGCTATAACATTCAAGGTAAAGCGGCTAAAGGCTGTCGGAATACATTGAGGAGATTACAAATAGAAAAACTTGTACAAATCAAACAGAAAATATTTTTGTCTGAAATATCTTCATTGCCGACGATAGTTTTTCTAAATATTGTATGTATAAAATGACTCCCAACGTGACGGATGTTCCCGCATAAAATAGTGTAGATTGCATAGACACAACCAACGTCATTCAATAGAGTATGATCTAAAGGCGCATGGCAGTATCAGTCTAACTGGTTGATTATATTAAAAAAAATAGTATCATAATAGTATAGTATTATAATAGTATAACATCACAGTAGGGAGTATGTGGCGCCATCTTTTCATGGTCACGGCCTGGCACCCTGTTACTCTTTCAAACAATGGTCCATTGTCCAATGCGATCTTTTAGGTGCCCAGTAGGATGTTTAATTCTGGTGGTTTACATGATGTTCCAAACACATTGAGCAAGTGATAAGGTCCAAAACTCAAGGGGAAAAATTTTATTTATTGGACAGTGATACATTGAACATACCAGTTTGACAGGAAGTTGTTGACTAGACTGAGCTTTGAGAGAGCTCCAGGTGTAACATGATAGAGTGAGGGTGGTAGGCTGGACCTCCCGTATAGTGTCTTGTATGATAT
>JAOQGN010097887.1:0-11994 GCA_027564295.1 Himantozoum antarcticum
ATACTAGTGTAGGTGTAATATACTAGTGTAGGTGTAATATACTAGTGTAGGTGTAATATACTAGTGTAGGTGTAATAACTAGTGTAGGTTTAATATACTAGTGTAATATACTAGTTTAGGTGTAATATACTAGTGTAGGTGTAATATACTAGTGTAATATACTAGTGTAGGTGTAATATACTAGTGTAGGTGTAATAACTAGTGTAATATACTAGTGTAGTAATACTATTACACTATAATTATAGTATATAGCTAAACTGGACACCATTGAGACTAGCATGTATACTCCGTTGATAAATAACGATAAAATGTTACCAAATATCAAGCACATAAGAATGGTCTTGTTTCAGCCGATTTTTCACATTAGCACAACTTGATCATCTTGTACATTATATACTTCTCAAACCAATAACCAGTATTATAGAAGTAGTCTTAGAGAGCTATTATAACAATTAGACGATTAACTCCTACAAGTTCATAAACATTTTAATAAAAATATATCATCGAATAAACTCTCAATTCTACCTGTAAAGTAGTGCCTACATTGCTGGGGTATAATAGGACTATATACATGTATATCTCAGTGACCGTTGCTATGAACTCATGGTCCCAGAAAATAATGGAGAACAATTTCAGAATGGTACCGAACTCATCCATATGTGAATCGTAAATGCATCATAATCAATATGGGAGCTGGCATAGCTAGCAAACAGAGCATAAAACCAGTCATGTCCCTGTAGAAGTGTAGATATTAGAAGATAATTTGAAACCACAATGCCACCGTATCAATATCTAACTGAAGAGGATTACGAGGTACAGCAGTAACAAAACAATCAACCACTACCTTCAATCAAGCAGGTGAAATCTCATCAGAAAATAACATACTACTTACTAGAAATTAAGGCAGACCTTTAGCGTGTAGTAGCCTGCGATCCAAAGTCGAACACCAACCCCAGAAACCCCAACTGCAATACACAAATCTCAGGCTACTGAACGCCATGAACAATCTGAACCGAAACTAATTAATGCTGAAACAAGTACTTCCCATGACACGTCTACTCAATTTGTTTCTTTGCAAATGTTTCAGGTGCCAATCCAACAGGTGACCTAGTTGAGCAAACCTACCTGGCTGGTAGCCAGTATTTCCCTTGGAGATCAAAACACAGGGAGCAACTTCATTCAATATTGAGAATCTCACCCAATAATTTTTAGCAGAGAAATTGTTTGAACATGGCAGAAATCGAATTATCGAACCTAGAACCTCAAAAGCGAGTATTGTCATCATCTTTACTAATTAAAACCGTATTAGCGATAACCGTACTAGCTCGGTTTGATATAGGAGTCTAGGTAATATTTAATCATCACCAATAATTATACATGCACATGTAGCTAGTGCCGTAAATAAATTTAAAATAATTAATAATAAAATTACATTGTTATTAAATTTATTAAATAATGATATATTATTCATCATAATTATATTATATAAATGATATTAAAAATAATTAAATAGCTATTAAATTATATTATTATTCAATAACAATAATTATTAAATTATTTAATTAATACTGTAATTATTATTATTATTATAATTTAAATAATAGCTAGTGTTGTCAAATATTAAAACCGCCCAGTGATGAAATAAAGGATACAGTAGGCTCCGCCTCCCTCTACGGCTCCATTAGTTGAGATTGCACAGATAGAGAGCACCGTCAGTCCCAGGATTCCATAGGCTAAACAGAACTGTCCTATAGCCTCAAACACTCCCGACTGGCCAATAACAAACCCTAAACAATACAATACCAATATAAATTATACTGTTAGGAATATATAACTATATAGTTGACACAACTTCTGATGCTCACCAATATACATAATGCTACCTAATGTATATATCGGTATAACCTACTTAATTTGCCACTGTAAGACAATCTAAACTTTTATATATACAGAGCTTTTCAATATTTACAAAAATCTTTAGCAAATTACTGGATAATAAATTTCTAGTGCAGGCCTATGCAATATCAGAAGTGCATACAATAATTATCGTGAAAGTTTACAGGAACTTCGGCCTATAAATAGCCCCATAAACCTGATGTTACAGAGGCCTAGTGTCTAGGCCTAGTGTCTACTAGACACCTGAACTACATACCAAAAGCGACTTGCTCCAGGGCCTTGATTAGTCAATCACAGTAAATCCACAATCACTAAGCCCCCTGTTTACCCTTGATTGAGACAACCACAATGTTAGTCATGATAGCTTTCATGCTAACCCTTTTGTTGTGCCACTATTTATCCTTTTAGCTATGACTGTGACCCCGATTTAATGCAATCAGAAATTGGCTTCTACCATTTAGATAAGAACCCATTAACTGCCAATATGCAAATATATTTGGACATGCCAAACATAACAATATTTGGCATTACAAGTTCGCCTGTGGAAATAATGGTGAATGCACTATAATTGCAGGCCTACTATAAAATTAACATAAAGTAGACCCTATTCAGAAGTAAGACCAACCAGCTAAATATCCATTCCTACTATGTAACGAGAGCAAAAATAGGGCATAGTAAATGAAGATAGTGATAGGCCTATCGGTGGATTGCCACTACTTACAGGAAAAATTCTTGCTGAATCTAAGTTTTACCTTGATAAGAAAAGGTTATTATTTCAGTTACGCTAATCAGAAATTCACAAAACGTCTGTGAACCGAGTCTTAATTCACAAAAAAACTGTGAACCGAGTCTTAAGAGCCGCCTAAGAGCCATAATATTATTCATTATTATTAACTTTATTTTGAACTGGTGATCACATACTATTAGCGGCAACCCGTAGGTTTCATCGCAATTAAAAAATATGTTTTAATTTATCCACTGTTCATGAAAAAAGTGACTTTTTTCATGAACAGACAACCTCGGCTTCAAAAAAAAAAGACAGCCTGGGCTTACGTAAAAAGCATAATAATTATTATGCAGTATACACTAAGAGCAAGGTATGATAGAGAATCATAAAGATTATATAACAAAGGAATTAATTTGCTCTTTGCAATTCAAACCGCCGTCATTGCTATTATAGTATACTCATAGAGCATCAAGAAGCTGTCACCACGTAGTATCATTCTAGAATAGGCATTCAGATGCGTGTTGTGCCTTGCTGACTGTCAATCATTGGATGGAGGTAGTAGGTGATGTAAGCAGTGACTAGGTGGTTATATCTTTTGAATGTAGTGCTGGCACATTGACTGTATGTAGGCACTAAAATATGTTTGGCTATTCGCTCATGGTAACTGTCATAGCCTGGTGCAATAGTATTTAGCGATAGCTTTTCTAGATGGATAATATGCTGCTTATGTTGTTCAGTTAGCATGTTGAACCACACCACACTTTCATAGGTCATGCGAGGTTGTATGCAGGCAGGAAGAATCTCTTCAGTATATTACAGGGCACTCCTATTCGTTTGAGATTTAAGAGTGTGTATGTCAATGGTCGCACATTTTTCACAACCGTGTCCACATGTAGCTCAAAGGAAAAAAAAATAAAAAAAATGTTGTTGATCGATTGTGATTCCCAAGAGCTTTGTGCCAGTTATCTATGGCATTTGTTCACCATCTGATGTGAGTATTGGTGGATTGAGTTGTATATGTGATCTCTTATTGCTGACGTGTATTGTAGAGCATTTTTTAACATTTGCTATCATGTTATGGTCATCACACCAGGTCGATACCCCGTCGATGGATGGTTGAATGTCTGCTGGTTGATTATAATTTTTAATGGCTTTCCCTGTTAATGTGAGGTCGTCGACATATTTTATTATATCACATTCAACCTTTAGACTCCACATATAGGAGCCAGAACTATTATAATAGCAAAATGCATAATTATTATTATAATTATGCTATTATAATAGTATATAATAATAATAATATACCGTAATAGTATTATTTTATGGTAAGTGATTGGAATCATTCAAACTTGTGTTTGGAGTAGATATCCCAAGCATACAGAGGTTTGCTATAGGAAAGCTTTTGACAAATTTGTTACTCTAAATGAACTTTTCAGTCAAAATTTGATGTTGTTTACATAAATTTATGTTGTTTTTATCCAGATTGAACATGTATTAGAATGTCATTTTCATAAAAAATAAGTTGGCTAAAATGTTTACCGGCTACTAAAATTGGTAAAGTATGTAAAGGTAAAGTAATTGGCAACCACCAAACTATGGGTATGGTTGACAGACCATTACCATTAGCAATACCCTGTTTCCTAATTCATGTTGTAGTCTGGCTGGACTACAATCGTCAGGTCATTCATTTCACAACATCACAACATCACAACATGTCATTATAATAGCCATGGCTTTGTAGATTGAACTTGGTAAAATTGGCCCATGAACTTGGTTTACCAAGTCAAATAATCCGTGATGCCGGAAGAACACAGATAGCACCAGGATCCTTGACGGCTCTTGCTGTTGGTCCAGGTAAGCTTAGAGCTACAACAGGATAATTTTGCTATTTAGTAATTTATGCATCGCATATTTGAGAATTGAATTGTTATCATCAGTAACTGAACTTGCTGTTCTACCTGTATGCTAACAAACCAAACAGATTTATTCATGGTTAGAGCAATTACCGTTGATGCAGGAGACTTTTATCTTTGGTTCGCTTCAGCTGCACTTCGGTTTTATCGGAGAGGTTCGCTTCAGCCTCGCTTCGGAGAGGTTTTATAGTTGGTCAGACCTACCAAAGACTTAAAAACTAGTATCAACCGCTTTTCTGCTTTGCATTCACATTCAGTATTAAGGGTTGGGGCTGCATATGGAGGCATGGCCATCTGCCACAATAATGTCTCATATTGTGAAATAATCGGTTTTAACATTTTAGTTTCTTTTTATAGGATGCGTTATAGGGCTGCAACGATCAATCGGAAGGATCGAAAATTGAATCGAAATCAAATTGAAAACTTTAAAAATTGAAAATCGAGATAATCACAATAGTGCACTTCAAGTAGTTCAATCTAGCAGAACAACCGTATAATCTACAATTTTAGCAACAAAAAAAACAATATTGTTATCCAAAGCTACTACAGTCAAACTAAATTATTGATATTCTTCGATTTGCCGTTCCAACTAAATTACTGAGAACCATATTGTGCATTTTATCGTTACAGGCATAGTTGTTGTACTTCAGTTTGTGCTTTATTTTTGATCATTTACTATTAAGGAAATAAATCTCAGAACAACGAATCAAGGAATCGATTTCAGTAAAATATCAAATCGATTTGCACTAATGTATTACCACTCCAACAATGACTCCTAAGACACATAATTCGTTTCTTATAACTAATCAATTCTTGTCTTTTGAAGGGCCTAATCAATTGGTTAATCAAGTTACCGGAAACCTAAAGCTATTGTAGCTAAACTCATCGGCTGTACACAATGTGTAGGAATTCACAAGAAAAGAACAACGCTCATGGAAATAGAGAAATTTATTTATTTCAATTCAATACTTGAATAATTATTCATTCAATACAACATAAACTGATTTGGTATGGTAGCTCTCTATAGACCATAATAATTATACTTATTATACATGTATATATATATATGTTATCTCTCGGTTATTTTATGCTTTATGAAATACAATCAGTTTCATGTTGTACAATAATAGGTAAACATTATTGTTGTCAATTATGGCTACAATTGGTTGGTAAATTCTGTGTCTAAACACAATCTCCAGCTATAGAAGATGGCACAATTACATGTACATGTAAAATTTAAATGGCCTTTCATTTATTGATGGTGCAATTGCAACTCACAAAAGTCCCAGTATTCAAGTTTAGATCAACCAAAGACTAGCTTTTAGCATAGTATAGATGTGCCATATAAGAAATAAGTGTGAGACTATGATAAACCAGGGCAGATTTAGGGATTTGACTGATCTCTTGCATAGTTCCTACATCATAATACGATCTTAGAAAAATGTTGGCCAATGTCAACAAGTTATTGGCATGCAAACCTTGTATTGTGTTTAGGACACCAAATACTAACTAAATTCCAAAATCAATATAAATATGACCATCATCATATTTATAATATGGCCAATCATTGTAGTAATAAATTATCATATTATAATCATCATCAACCATTGCAGTAATAGATCAATTACTACAATGGTTGGTACACTGATATATCATATAATTTTATAACAGTATATCATACAGCGATATATTGCACACTGCTGACTGATATACTGGTATATCATACAATGCTTGTTCAGTGGTTCAATTAATCACATGAAAATACTATGCAACATGATCATGCATTATGATGTATAATGATTATTTTTTGGTTGTTTTCTTGTCCGAAGCTGTAGAAGTGGCAGCCGCGTCCATAGCATGCCCAGTAAACATGTTAGGAATGCTGTTGCCAAAGTACATCTTGGTATTAGAAGCTATAGCCAGCATTCTTGCATGTTCCAAATATTCAGGAGTTAATTTCAACTACAAAAGATTAATAACAATTGATTGTTGAAGGTGTCATGTCATCATTTTATCATATCATATGACATATCTGCCAAAATATCCAGGTTTATCTATTTGGAAACGATCATTGCATCCCTGAGGCCTAGTATCAACATTGGACATTTAGGTAAACTACTTGGTTGGTTGTGATGAAATACATCGACAACAGAACTGTTAACTAAGCGACTGACACCGTATTCTTACGGCACAGGGGCCCGTGCTTTATAGTAGTGTCGTTCCGTGATCCAATATTTTAATCAAGATTAATCGTTCGAGCACAAAAATTGATCTCAATTAATCTTGCTTAACTATAGCGATTATTCATTATAGAATCTTGAAATGAAGCATTGGTAAAAACAGTTTATTTGAAATTACATGTTCAAATATTCATTAATGTTTGATATCTGAGAAATTGCTTGCTTCTAAAATACATAATATATTTTTTACTAAAAACATCTTCAGTTATATAAATATTCTTATGTAATTGAAACTGCAAGTAGTAATTAATGTAAATTGTAAATTGACCACTGTACTCAATGAAGAGTAGGATAAAATTTATTTTTTCAAAATAAGAATAATTAGGAGTCAAATTAATTTTGAAAATTTATAATCTTAATTAACCTTAAAAATAACTCGACCAAGGAACGGCACTATTTTTTTATGCCTATATTGTCCCAACACATTTTGTCCCAACACAACTAGACAGACACAGTGAGATTATACTTGGAATGTCTAATCAGACCTGGTGTTCTTAGCATTTACTAGCCATTTCCTACAGTTTTAGCATGATTCCATCTAAATAATAATGTAAACAAAAATGCATTATTGCCAATCCATTGGCCTGTAAAATTGACAGACGTAGTGCGAGGTCGTAGGTTGAATCAGAGGTCAGTAAACCACCTGGATGCCGTGTCGAAGGCTATGTACAGCCTACACTTGTTTAATTTACAAAACATAATACTGAAATTAGGAAGTACTATCGCATTCGGACAGTCCATAGAAATACTGACTGCACAAAATATAAACACTATAATATACTACAGCGTAATACGATATAAAACATAAGTAAGATCTGGCAAAACAAAAGCAATCCACGTTATTCTCAGTAAAGGTAGAAGGCCTACGCTGCAACTTTATTATAATATATAATCGATTAGCTGTGGTACTACGAACATGTAGAGATTAAACTTGAGGAGTTCAGCATACAAAACCAAACAAGGAAAGCTAAATATATACTCTGGATGTACAGACATAGATTTGGCTAGCTTTTTCCTCAGAAAAGCAATGTATTTTCTGGAGTTGTCTTCTCCATACTGCGGTACTATCATGATGACAAATTGGTGTGAACTGTGAATTTAGGCCGACTTAAAATGTTATTGATTAATATCGAACACTTTGTATCCATTTAATAATTTGTATTTCTGCTGTTAAAAGCACATCAGTTCTTATATTTGAGAAAATAATGAACATATTTTGGAGTTATCAGCTCATTAGCGAGTAGGCAGATGTAAATCATACACGTCACAAAAATTGGTCACGTAAATTATTCACAATACCTAATATCAAAAGATTATATCATATTTAATGTATTAGTTGTTGCTGCTGTGGTTGTTGCTGCTGTGGTTGTTGTTGCTGTGGTTGTTACTGCTGTGGTTGTTGCTGCTGTGGTTGTTGCTGCTGTGGTTGTTGCTGCTGTTGTTGTTGTTGCTGTGGTTGTTGCTGCTGTGGTTGTTGTTGCTGCTGTGGTTGTTACTGCTGTGGTTGTTGCTGCTGTGCTTGTTGCTACTGTGGTTGTTGCTACTGTGGTTGTTGCTTCTGTAGTTTTATTTTTAGAAGACAGGCAAAAGGTGCACAAGTTGATAATTTAAACTCCCAAGCCATGTCCAAATCTGATTGTAGCAGAATGTCAACTGCCCCACGAAATGGCAAGACTACAAGACATTTAATTGCATCTCGTAAGCATCAAGATAAGCATCAGCTTCAGAAGGAGCACATAGGTGTGTAGTAGAAATATAATAATATTTATTTTAACTCTCACAAAGAACAAACAATTTGGTGAAATTGTTGCCCCATACCGGAGTAGTTTACATCAATTGTCATATAATACATATAGACATAGTATTAAGTACACACACACCCCCCTATCAATTTGGGTGTGTGGAGCAGTTGTAGGTTAAGGCCTTGCCCAAGGGCGCTAGTAATCCGTGACCGGGGATCGAACCCCGGGACCACTTGCATGATAAACCTGTGTTCTACCACCAAGCCACGTACTACCCCTGGTGGAAAAGCACAGGAGTAGGACGTGGCTTGAAATATAGTAAATATACTGAAAACAGAAAACTGTCAACTAAATCTGTGTCATGTGATGCTTTCAAGCTCATGCTGCAAAGTTTTAGACAGAAATATCCAGGTATATATGCCCAAGGCAGAATGTCGATAAATTCCAATTATACATTTTGAACTCAGGTATCAAGAATTATCTCTGGGCGTGAACTCGGGCTAACGTTGGAGGATGACTACTTTAGTGGCCTTGGGGACCACAATGCTGACAATCCACCATTTTGGTGACTACTAAAGTACTATTGTTTGGTACATGACTACATGTTAACTCTCTATTACAGAACCTATACAGGCTAACAGTGGATTGAAAAGCAAAAGAAAGGAAACCGCGATCTACAGTGAAGAAATCCTTATCAAATTTGAAGGGTTTGAATTAGCCACAGGAGCATTAAGTTGCCTCACTGTGCTTTCCATTGGTGATTTGTATCTTTATGCAGAGTCTTTGGCTCACCAGTCAGCAAAATGTAAAAGTAACAACGACAGACAGGCAGACTCTAGTTGTTGCCATGACAGCCCATCGGTTGCAACCTCTTTTAACAGAAAAGATCAAGTTAAGAATACTGTTGTGAAACTTTTTACATTGTGTCTTCGTGTAAAGAAGCTTGATTAAATAAATCCACCAGATGTATTTTTAATATTTTATATGCCATTATTCACCTGTATTTCTGCAATTTATATTTCCTAGCTATATGCATGTTATTTAATATACCTTTTTTATTCATATTAATTTATTAAAATTTATATTCAAACATGTATTTGATTTGAAATCTAGCTTGTGAGAAGATAGATAACATCATATGCAAATATATTTGGTGTCAAGAATGTTATTCAAATGTAGACTTGATTGGTTACCATCACCTACTTCAAAGAAAGATTTTAAAGCCCTCAATTTCTCAATTAGTGAAAATGATTGAAAGAAGGGAAGAATTTTGTGTTAGCAACACAAATACTAATTGACTACACATAAGTGTAATTTCAAAGCAGCAGTATAGGGCACATTAATCAGGGGTGTCCCTACCAATGGGCTCACAGGTCTCGAGCGCCCCCTTGGCACTTAAAAGTTTTTCTGTTCTATAAAATAGAGGGATACCATGAAAATATTGCCTCAGAATGCATATATTTGTCCCTTACAAATACAATGCAACAATTTTCTAGGGGGAAAACCTCCAGTTCACTTCATCGTGGGATGGTGGTGAACTGAAGGTTCATCATTCACACGCCCACCCCGCTCCGAAGCTCCGTGGGAAATAACTCTTGAGCACCCCCCTCCACCCAATCTAGCCACACCCCTGTTAATTGCACACAGTTAAAGCTTATCAATTATTAATTAAAAGCTTAATAATTATTTTTAAAGCAGGATTTAAATACAGTGTCTGAAATGAGAGTTGTCTGATCTATCACAATTCAAAGAGTAAACAATTCACTACTCAATGGAGCAGGTGATGCAAAACTGTAAACAGTTGCACCACATGACAACTGTCCGTTATTTATTCACAGTTCATACAGTTTTTCAGTTTATCAACAACTCATTTATAATCTTTTGCAGTGTTAAGTTAAAATTAATTTCTAAATTCATTGTTATAAAGAATACACCAATATGGCTTTTGACGCATCATTTTGAAAGTTTCGACTCAATACGCTCTTCAATTCAAACATAATGTATAATGAATAATTATGTCTGATAATGTATATCAGACAAAATGTACATTTTTTGTATGCCTTGGACATCTGCTGTGTACTAAAGTTAAGTTTTACTGGTATTGTATGCGTAAAACCAAACAGTTAGTTTTTTTTTTATTAAATATCATAAATGCAAAAATGTCTATTTCAGCAAACAGTTTAATGAAAAATAAAATTACCAGAAGCTGTGACATTTTACAATTTATTGTTTAAATTTTTTACTTTTAGTAAATACTTATTATATTTTATCTAAAATTCATCAGCCATCATAAGAGTAAATCTTAAAATTATATATAAGTGTATAAATACAAATTGTGAAATGAAACATACTAAAACCTAATAAACATAATACTCTTGCCGATCACTGATAGAATTTTAGCTGAAATACAAATTTTTCATTGTTTTCAACTAAAATAAGCTACACAATGATGAAGTATCTAGTAAATATTTTTTGTATCCTAAATGCAACATTCAGCAATATTACATCCATCGATACCGTAAGGATACATCAACATGGTAATTAATACTCGACACCATACTCCAATATAGGGCGTCACGATGATCTCTCCCATTCCGCAGGACACTCCCGGATTCCAGCCATACATACTACTCAACTAATACCTTTCATTTTTAATCCACCACCAGAGACAAAAATGCTATAAAATAACTTTTCCCAAATATCTCTAAAATATTTCATTCATTGACTCCCACTGCAAAGATTGGGATTTGTTTGTCCACAAACGTGCAAGGCAAAAAGGATAGACAACTCTCATGAAGTTCAATTTGTTAAAACTTTGTTACAGCAGCGTTGCAGTCGTATAATAATGTAAATTCATAGCAAGAAACAATTAGAATAGCACCATTGCAACAATCCATGGCTTTTCCTTCACGACTCAACGAGAAAATTCATAGATTAACAAAATAATAATGTGAGAGCTGAACAGGCATGCAAACGTGTGGTTTACCACTGCCAAATTCTTGAAGTTGGATGTATTTCTCCGATGACCGAGATATTCATTTTGGTGGCCCACTGGCGGTCCGCAGGCGGCCCGCAGGCGGCCCGCAGGCGGCCCGCAGGTGGTCTATCAGTGTCATTGCATTATTGCAACTTTTGCCCGGTCAGTCTGCCTAGCTTAATTATTGTTTAAAAAGTTTCATAGCCTGTAAAAGTAAGTTAGGCAAACATGGCAAACAACAGAAAATTGCAAGATAATGTAATCCTATTAAAATGTATACCCTTTTTTGATTGTTTTCTGGAATACATTAACACAACAAATAGATATACATTATCTATTTGTTATCTATCCATACATTAACACACATAAAAAACATGTATATATATACATATATATATACCGTACTCTCGTAACAGGGACGAGCGTCTTATAAGTGGGTGTGCCTTATATCCCGACGAGTACTTCATCATTAGGACACGCGTCTAAAAAGTGAGATCTT
>JAOQGN010097998.1:0-11992 GCA_027564295.1 Himantozoum antarcticum
AACCATATGGCATATCTACAATATTTGTATCACTACAATTGTTTCTACGCTAGTTAAAAATCAGAGATAACTACATTGGTTTCGTGTCTTAATATTGATATCAACTTTATATATATGTATATATAATATATATGTATATTAAATTTTAATTTGGTGAATAAAAATATATGTCACACTATGTTTCTCATTTGGGTGGCAGGTCTGAAGTGTATACTACCCCGAACTATAGCGTTTGCTGAAGTCTTACTACTAAAGTTACTAAAGCTCACTCAATTAATGTTGTCTATTTTGTTTACATTTTTATTATTGTTAACTGTTGGTTATCTTTCAGCCTGATGCTGAAGCTGATCTAGATGACACATTAGATTTTCCACCAGCTAATGGGTTGTATAAGGAGTCGTATAAGACTACATTATCAGTGGGCAAAGGTGCCTTTGGATTTGTTAAGCTAGCACAACGTCGAACTGACAATATAGAGGTAACTCCAACATTATTTTGTTTTATTTCTATACTGCGCGTATCCAGCCATATCATATTAGTTGCGAATCATAATAGCGGGTATACCTCATCTTGCCTTACAAAGTTGACAATTTATATAGAGAATAGTATGTCCGCATGGATTATATAGAGAATAGTATGTCTGCATGGATTCGTCATAAAATAGTAACTATCAGGATGTAAATCCACATGAAAATATTGGTATTGTTATTGCTGAAATAGTGCAAATAATGGAGACAAATCCATTCTCTGTTTTCTCAAACTCCCACTTTAACGGTTGGCATGTATTATACCCCAAATTTCCTATCGGTGACACACCAATTATTTCGGTGAATTGTTCACCAATAATATCTGCACATACCTATTCTTGCCATTCAACCATTATAGTAAGAGTAATTGTAATAATAACTAATACTAGAAATGATTGAATCATGTAAAATTAATTAAAAGTACAAAATAAAATTTTTATATCTACTAAAATAATTGCTACCAATTAATGTTATTGTTATAACAAAATACAAAAAGTTCCTTAAAAAATATTATATTATTTGTCAAACAAAAACGTTAAAGTAAATGAAGTACAGTCAGGCAGGAATGGTAGTGACAGTAATAATAATTGTAGTGAAGTTGTTATTATATTATGATCCAATATTATGAAATTATCATTTTATGATTTGAGATATTTAAGAGTTATCTTTCCTCTCTAGGGAAGAGGAAAGATAACTCTATTTGTAGAATTTCTACGCGAAAAATCACCTCATCGACTATCTGATGATCTTACATTATCTGCTAGTTTAGAGGTCGTGATGATAAAGCCGTATACAGTACAACATCGTAATAACGTCGTGAAATGGCAAGTTGTTAAATAGACTTTCATGAAGTGTCTATGGTTAGGTGGTTAGGTGATCATGGTGAAAAAAGGATCGGTCTTAGCATGTGTCCTAGACAAAATGTACGACGTAATTAGATACTTTTGATAAGTAATAGGTAAGTGTTTTAAATAAATAACATGTGAAATATAGACTAAAAGTCGAAATGAATAAAACTATCAAAGCATAGACTGGACACGAGGCGCCATGTCAGTCAATTTGCTCATTAAGTGTTAAACAGCTGTTTATGAATGGCGATCAAAGTCTAGTATTTATTAAAGTTAGAGTCTGCTTTATTAGTTCATTTATAAGGTAAGATTATGCATTTATGTACATATTTTTGGTTATCCAAGTCTTTGAAAGTTTTATTTCTATTATTTTGAAGTGTAATTGAAGCCAGCTGCAATGCAAAGTATTCAAACAATTATGGGATTTTTTATGGTCTTTTCAAAAATCTGATATTGAGCCTGGTTTTTCCTAACGTGGTTATCATTAAAACTCCTTACGGCTCACTCCGCTCGCCTCCCGTCGTGGGGTAATTATTCCTCTAATTCTCTAAGTTGCACTATCAGTGGTTTGTGCTTTTGCTTTGAGCGAAAATGCTGTATAAGCTACCTATATTTTACTGATCAACATACAACTACTCGTCATGGTGTTGGGTTTTCTTGATTATTTTTGTAAGGTTTCTTGGTCCTACATACAGGATGGTACCTACATTGTTTCAGGCCGATGACAGGAGAGCAGGTGCAAGCCTTCCTTCGTCGGCTGCCGGTTGTAACCCGCTGGTTACAAGCTCAATTTACCCACATTACATCATTATCTGTTCCCTCGATTGTAGTTTGTAGTCAAGTTTATCAGAAAATGTAAAGTATTAAAGGAATGTTGGCTGGATGATGAAGAGTTGGGCCGAGTTTCTCTAGAGATCAGCTTACTGTCCAAACTTGACCATCCAAACATAGTCAAGGTGAGAACTGTTGCAAATAACAGATATACTTGGACACTCTGCATAGCTAACGGTGGCTCAGTGGCTAGATTTCTTGCTCATGGCCCATAAGGTCCTGAGTTTGAATCTCAGCTGGTACATGCTATTGTGAAGGTGAGACCTTGCTTTCCCACCCAGCTTCTGCTGCTCATACAAGCTTCTAGCTTAGGAGCCCATTAAATAGGGAGCGTAAGCACAGCTGCAAATTAAAACAAAACAAAAAGCTCTATTTATATAACGTGGTAATGTCAACCCTCTTTTCGTTTTAGCCTGCTCTACGATGTCATGCGGCTTCTGTATAATCATACAGTAACTGCATCACCATTAGCAAATGGGTAGCATATTGGATGCCGTGCTTGTTTTATGCTAAAAACTGGAGTGGTTTTATCACTAAATTTCTGCTTTGCCAAGAAATATAACAAGAAGCAACTGCGTATTCAGATGTCAAGCTGTGTCTGTTATTAGAAATACAATCAACTTCGTGTGCTAAGAGGTGACTATATGTCACCTCATAGCACATGGCACTGACTATGACTTTAAAGTGGTAACTTATTAGAATTATAGTCAAATTATGTGATTTTGCAAGCATTTGTGCATATTTGTATAATATTGCAGAACGGAGCCGAGATGTATTCGTATTTATCTGTCATCCTGAAGTCGTAAATGCAATAATATGTTGTTTTCTTTCACAGTTGGTAGATGTCTTTGGCAATACAGAATACTTTCAGCTAGTCATGGAGAAACATGGAAGTGGTATTGATTTATTTGAGTTTATTGAAAAAAATCCTAATATGGATGAAAGATTAGCTAGCTATTTATTTAGACAGGTAAATATTGTTATTTTTTTATTATTATTATTATTATTATATTACTTTTCCTGTGCACATATTGTTGTACCACACTCGACCACACGTTATATTTGTAGATAGGACATTAATCTAGCAGGAGGTTGGTTTATGACAGGCACTTGCTCGCTCACACAATAATGATAATACACTATACCCATTGAGTGATCCATTTATTATCCCGTTGCCCTGACAGTGTAGCTGCAATTCATGCCATCATTATCATTTATCTGTCATATCCAAAGTGTCACATACATAGCAATGCCTTTCAGGCGAGTGTCATGCCTATCATATCATAAAATTGATTATTGCGAGTGGAATCTCTAATTATTTGTGATGGTCAGAGTTTGAATGCATTATTATAATAATATCATTTAGTTCAATGGCCCTGTTGTGTTGACCTTTTGTGTTGACCTTTTGTGTTGACCTCTTGTGTTGACCTCTTGTATTGACATGCTGTGTTGACATGCTGTGTTGACATGCTGTGTTGACATGCTGTGTTGACATGCTGTGTTGACATGCTGTGTTGCTCTCTGTGTTGCTCTCTGTGTTGCTCTCTGTGTTTTTAGGTAGTAGAAGCTGTTGCATATCTTCACAGTTTGTCTATTCTTCACCGTGATATTAAAGATGAAAATATTATACTCAATGAAAGCTTTGACATTAAATTAATTGACTTTGGGTCTGCATCATTTCTAAAGAAAGGCAAGCTGTTCTCCACTTTCTGTGGAACTATTGAATACTGTAGCCCTGAAGTGCTCGTTGGCAACAAGTACGTACATTAGCTTACAGTGTTAGTGTTACTGTTAGTGTTACCAGTGTTACTGTTAGTGTTAGTGTTATTGTTAGTCATTACCAGGCATGTATTGTGTAGTCATGGTCGTAGTGGTGTGGGACATTATAGGCACAAACTCGGTGACTTCCTGATCTAATAATTTGAAATGTTGATTAGTTTTAGATGGATTCTGTTTTAAATAAGTGAGGATGGGATGGTTCGTTGGGAACTTTATAATCAAGAATTAAACAATACCTTCAACAATGCACCCAGGATACTTGGTGTGAACTGATGATGCTATTTTTTCAATTTTCGCAAAAATTGATTCAAATAATAGATTATTCTGAAGTTACTGGTATTTTCGGTGTACTTTGCTAATTCAATTCATCTGTTCACCTAGCTTTTTACTCGTTGATCTGATCCGCTACGTTGCCTACTGCCAGGTAAATGGTCCTACCTGTACCAGTTGTAATGTGATGTAGGTACCATGGTCCTGAACTAGAGGTCTGGTCTATGGGAGTTACGCTGTACACCCTGATATTTGGTGAGAACCCATTTTATGATGTTGAGGAAACGATAGAGGCTGTCTTAAAGCCCCCGTTTATGGTTTCTGCAGGTATGTAGGTGTTGATATGCATGTAGATAGATTAAGTAGTTCATACCTGCCTATATTTAATGCTGATCCTAATTTGTTCCCTCCCTCCCCGTCTCTATCAATTTTAACGGCTCTGTATATTGTTTTCAAATTCCCTCTTTCCAAGCCATTACCATGCTACACAATGGAAATTCAATCAACAAGCGTGTAGTCCAATACATGCTTACCATCCAGTACAATTAACAATAGTCGAGTAGGCATCTGGCATCCAATGACTCATTTTGTAACATATGTTTCATAGGAAAATTACCAGTAATGTTTTAATAATTATGACATAGAAATATAGCTAAATGGATACAACATCCAAGAATTGAATTCACTATCTTCATCTTTTATTGGCCAAATATTTGAATGGCCAAGTTAGTGACAGTAATTCAATTGCTCAGCTTGTAAAGATATAAACATGGCAAATGTAACAAGTGGTCATGAGCAGTTGGAGATGGCTTGCTGCTGCTTACCTTATTGAAACGGCATCTACATCAAAGTTTACTTCCTGCGGTCTATTAATAATTGATCATGCTTGTGAGCTCTTTGTACAAATGTCAAGCTGTTGGGTGGGAAGGAATCCAAAACATGCCTATTGATTTTTGCTATTCATTGCTAGGAAGCATGTATCTCTTGTGGTTTTGGTGCTCCTTTAATTGCAGGTAAAGATCTAGTTGGGCCTGCTGTCCACACACACGAAAATAAATGTTTCCGCTTTGGATCAATAAATAATATGGCAAGCTGATCATGCATATTTCCCATTTTCACATTCGATATCTAAATAGTTGTTGTTGTTTATTGTAGCGGAAAAGCAGTAAACTCGTGCCTTATTTTCCCAGTGACTGCTTCTTTAACTGTTCCTTGAATAATCGCTGGGAAACTCTTGTCAGAATACAAAATAATGCAATAGTAATAATTTGTAAAACGGTCACCTGTCTAAAGCTGGGCTCGGCCATTCTGGCATTACTCAGAAATGATCTCCCTACACCCGCTGATACCCAAGCTGATTTATGTTCTGTTTATTGATTTGCAGCACTAATGCAGCTCATACAGTGGATGTTACACCCGGACCCTTTGTTCAGAGCCAGGATGCGTGATGTGAAAAAGCACAAGTGGATTACACAACCTGTCTCCATCGAGAAATACAACTGGGTTGATGTGCTACCTAATTATGGTAAATAGTCATTTAGTGTAGGGATGTACCAATGCGCTACCTCAACAATGCAATACTAGGAATGTGCCAATACTCTACCTCAACAATGCAATACTGGGGATGTATCAATATGCTACTTCAGCAGTGCAATACACTCTTCAGTACACCTGCATGCAGATAATGATACCACAGATTTGTAATTTCCACACGGAATAGCATTAAGTACACATTTTGTTGTTCTCTTTCATGCAACAAATGATTTGACAGCTTACTTCCCCTACACTATACCCTACCTATACTGCCCCTACACTATACCCTACCTACACTGCCCCTACACTATACCCTACCTACACTGCCCCTACGCTATACCCTACCTACACTGCCCCTACACTATACCCTACCTACACTGCCCCTACACTATACCCTACCTACACTGCCTCTACACTATACCCTACCTACACTGCCCCTACACTATACCCTACCTACACTGACCCTACACTATACCCTACCTACACTGCCCCTACACTATACCCTACTTAATTTTCTTTTGTTACCAGTTATCTGAAGACATTTGTTTGCTAGTAAATGTTAGCACAACATTTGCTAGTAAGTGTTAATATAATCAGACGTTGGCACAACTGATTCATAATGGATAGTTGCTGAATAGGAATAATTTTTCTGTTGTGGTATTTGTTGTATAGAATTCCGAGGTAATGTAGCAGCAGACAACCGCCCTGATCCTCTGCAATCTTCTGAAGATGGAAACAACTCGTCCGGAGATAATTCCGATGATGATGATGTCCGCCAGGAAATGATCAAAGTCCTAAATAATGACTGAAAGTAATAAGTTGACACCACTTTTCAACATTCCGATATCAACAGTGTATATAATTCTGCTATATAATGGTATTAGCGAAGCTGGACGTGTTACCATTCGGTAATGCATTGTTCCACCATCCAGTCTGGGCCACTTGCCCAGTAGGATTTTTTATATTAGAGTTGTGTTCTCTTCGAAAGACACTCGTAGCTCAGTGTGTAAATACTGTGATACGATCGCAGTAAGTGTGGTTAAGTACAATATCAAGTACAAGACAATGTCATTGACTGGTTAATTTGTATCTTAGTAGACAGCTTTGTGTATTGCTCACTGCTATAATTGTCCACCATTATTTTTGTATTCATAGTCCATAATGCACTTCCCACAAATCAATTTTATCAGTTATTGCCGATACAACGGGCATGCATAGATTCACCAAATAGCAAGTAGCATGGTCTATTTCAAATCCTGTGAACCCAACAATTGGGAGTTATGGCCATTATTAGCCATTATTATGGCTTTGGCCAATAATGGTTCACATGATTTGAACTAGGTAGTGGTCTACACTGTACTGTTTTACTAGTAGTTTGTCTGAGAAATACGGAGTAGCTCTCTATGTATAAGCTTGATTTGGCATAGCATTGCTGTGTTCTCTAATAGAAGTAATGTTAATACAAGGTAGATTTTTATTTAGAACAGAACTCCAATTTTATAAATAATCAGTGAACATTACCAACTTGTCACGCAATATGCGTAAATGCAACGATCCACTCAGATGGCAAGAAAGCATAGCTTGTGCATTTATTCAGGAGAATGCAACTACCTTAGCTATTTATTATTTTACAAACACTTCCTATTTTGTCTTTATGTCTATAAAGGTTACTCGCTGGTTACAGGGTTGACATGGCTGCTAAAACTGATGCTGCCGGTCTACTGACCTTCGGTATTCAAATTGCCCCAGCATCACTATCGTTTTTTGTTATTATTTTAACTTGATAATTTAAATAATAATTCTTAAGTATTTTAAGTCATGCCAATGTTTGATCTTGAATTGAGATTTTAATATACACTTTTTATTGTTTACATACATGTAAATACTCGCGTCATTCTGAAAATCTACTAGTGATTATTGTAAGCCATTGCATGAACAAATAATCATATGACTATGTTGTGCCAATAATTTAATGATAAAACCTTTGTATAACTTATCATAGCCTTTTAGCTTCCAGCTTTGCGCTATTTCAGTTCTGTGAAATCTAAATATGCTGCCATGATTCATATCACTAGTATCCAATACATTCCTAACCAATCATCTCCTTTTTATCATAACAAAGAGGGACAACCTAACAACTACCCTTTATATAAAATTATGACAAAAGCTGTAATACTTCAAAGGTTAGATACACATTGACTGAAAGCTTGAATCAAAATTTGGTATAGAGTTTGACTCTCCAGGTACCTTTTGGGAAATTTGGAATATGGCAAGAAGACTCATCTGTTCTTAAATTTGACTCGATTCTTGCGTTGTTTTCTATTAGCACATGCTAAACCATACTACACTACTCAAGTCGCTAGCTTCATTCTTAAAGGTCTTCCCCAATATCAGAGCCTATGAATAAGGCTACAGAAATCCAATACATATTAATATTACAAGGACATTTACTTGTTTTACATTTCTGACTCGTGCTAACAATTCTCTTTTATAATGTTTGGACTTGAAATCAGTAAATAAACTACCAGTCAGCCAATAAATGTTTTATAACGCTTTCAATTGGAACACATTCGGTATTGCACATTCAATTGGAACACATTGGGTATTTGTTGATATACCTATCAACAAATGGTAGCATTATGTGATAGAATGCTGTTGGGTGTTATGGGTTTTCTAGTAACGATATCACTATCTGTTGGTATCAATTCGTTGTGAGCCATTACCGACATGTCATGATTGGAATCATCCCAGTCCTCCGGTATTGGTAAATTGTCTGGACATTCTATATGTCGTTGGAACACATCGTGACTAATGGCTGGACTAGAGCTACTCCTACTGTATTTCCTCTTACATCTACTGTCAAGCCTTGGATCATACCTTATAAACTCCCTAAACAATGCATCTGTCTTCCGGTCGACACTATAATCTCGCTCAGGTTGTCGTCGTCTCCCATATCGGGAATGAGAATGGAAGAATTTAAAGAATACACTCGGTTTAGACCGTATTTCTTCTGGTGTCACAGTGTCATCGAATGAGTCTCCTGACATGCAATTAGAGTCTGTTGTGTCTAATTCGATAGATGATTGACTAGCAGGAACTTCATTTCTACTCTTTACTTGTAAGCTTAAATTTTTATTTTGAAAGTCCCTGCGTTTTCTGGAAGCTGTCCTTGGAATGGCACATGTGACAAGTGAATCAGGTGGGGGTTCAGATAGTAGTTCAATATTTGGTGAATCAAAGGCAAAGCCCAACGGTGTATGAACAGAGGGGGATAAGTGATTTTGAGTGTCTGTGCTCCTAGGTCCAGTTGCCCCCTTCAGACTTAACCGCTGCTGCCGTCTGCAATGAGAATCTGAATCCGTAGTGGTAGAGGATGACTCGAAGGAAGTGGTGGTGACCTCCACGCGACTGGACTCTGATGATCTAGCACCCTCTGTTGTTGTTGTATCAAAGCTATCAAAACTCTTCTCTGTACTGCTGTTTGCTTCCATTCCGCCCTTACCTCTGGCTTTTAATATTCGCCGAAATTGCTGTCTTCTGCTTGAGTGGACTTGACATGGCGGATGTAAATAATTGTCCCCCGCAGCATTTTCTTCATCTGAAATGAAATAATATAGATCTACTACAAGATATGGTTAGGGTCTGCTTTAGTTACTCATGCATGTCTATCACTCTTACAAGATTAGTGCTTTCAGCTTAATTCTCACCTCAATCCCGGGTCTTTGAAACCTGTTCGTAAAGCAACGTTCGTAAAGCAACGTTCATAAGGCATTGCAACCTAACATCTTAGCGCAACACTAATTTTGCTTTGTTTAGAAAAGATTAGCCCACTCCAAGTGTTATGGAGTAAGTTCACTATCAGCTATGAACGAATATATTAAACTTGCCGTAAGCTATATACTGAGGAATGAGAGGAACTGCTAAAGATGACTATACTAACCTATTATGCTATCTTACTAACCTGCAGTGAACACTTGCTGATCTTCTGCAAAGTTATTGGAGTTTTCAAAATTAGTGCTGGTATAGACGACACTGCATACGGCACCTTTTCTATCATCACAGAGTGATTCGTATCTGTTATCAGCTAAGGAGCTTGCTGCCCTCTCTACGTTGCCATCTGTTGCCTGTAACCAATCGTACAACAATATCAATATCAGAAAGTGACTCATTAGAAATTAAGAAAAATATAATTATTGGTGATTTAGAATCTATCTGTTCACGCAGATAATCACAAGCACAAATGCAAGCATCTACTTCTATAACAGTCTTATCTTGACCTACCACTGCAGAGAGCACCGTAGTGCCTTAGCAATAAAGGAAAGTTGATACGATGTAATAATTGTCCTCACTGGAAATTTGATGAGCCTAAATTTGCATACAGGCTTATTCTGCAACATTTTGCTTTCAATGCCCCAATAATCAATTCTGAGAAGGTCTGTTTGGTAAATCGTAACAATTGCAGTTATATAGAAACTACATTGTTGACTACATCCACCAACAGCTGTCTAGATTGGTCATTTGGCACACACACTAGAATCACATCCGCAGTAAGACCTGGACTTGTGTGACCACTTCTACATAGGCGGTGGCCAGGCTAGCTATTAGCATGCCGCTTGTCCTGGCCGAAATTGGTAGACCAAAGTATATTGGATGATTCGAAATAATATTACATCATGACTTGTGTCAAACAGCAATACCAATACCTCATCTTCATCAAAGGTGTCACCTTGCTCCAGGTTTGATCTGAGCTGCCACAATTGTCTGTAGCTTTGATCACTAGATCGGCTGCCACTACTTACAGCATCATTGCCTGGTGACTGAGAGCCTCTGCGCTTACCTAGTAGTGATGACACTTCTATAACAGCAATATAACATTATAATGCATAAAATCCATAGAAAGAAGCATTATTTACTATTTACATAATCGTTATTGTTTAGCATTTCCCTAAAATACATATTTCGAAAACATTGTGACCTGGAACCGTGCTCTGTATGTTTATAAAAAACTATAGATACATGTAAATATAAATGAATATAACATGACACTATTAATTATAGACTGCCCATGCCAATCCAGAGACGTATGAGACATTATGAGTTCCATGTCTATCAAAAGATAAAGTTGGTAACAGTTCCTAATAGGTATTCAATACCTATTAGGAACTGGGTCTGCTAAAATTATATTGTAGTCTTTGTGCATAAGGTCTAAGTGGCCGAGTTGGTACCGCGCTTGCCACTCTGGTCTTGCAGCAATGATGCAAGTTAACTGCAAAGATGTGGTTCAGGTCTCACTTATGATTTGGGAGGTTTATTTGAAGATCTTTTCTCATTGCCAATCGAACTAATAATAATTGTGCAGTAGCTTCATGTGCTATTAAATTACCACTTAAATAATCCCCTGGCAACCAAGATATTATTATTATTAGTACATCCAGAAATTTGACCACTACTCAAGGTGCATGTACAATGTTAGTAAATAGTTATGGATGTAAGCAATCTACCACTACGGATTCAGATTCTCATTGCAGACGGCAGCAGCGGTTAAGTCTGAAGGGGGCAACTGGACTTAGGAGCACAGACACTCAAAATCACTTATCCTCCTCTGTTCATACACCGTTGGGCTTTGCCTTTGATTCACCAAATATTGAACTACTATCTGAACCCCCACCTGATTCGCTTGTCACATGTGCCATTCCAAGGACAGCTTCCAGAAAACGCAGGGACTTTCAAAATAGAAATTTAAGCTTACAAGTAAAGAGTAGAAATAAAGTTCCTGCTAGTCAATCATATCTTTTAAAATTCACCTCTCTACTTTTTGAAAAATTGCCCCACGCAATGGAAATTTCTTTTGAGTAGGAGTTGGGGAAAAAGTAGAGAGTTGGGGAAAAAGTAGAGAGTTGGGGAAAAAGTAGAGAGTTGGGGGACAGTAGAGAGTTGAAAAGCAAAAGTAGAGAGTTGAAAGACAAAGTAGAGAGTTGAAGAGGCAAAAGTAGAGGTTGAAAATGCAAAAGTAGAGAGTTGAATTTTATGGTCATGTAATATATCATTTTTCTGCTACTGATGTACTTAAGCATTCATACAGCAATTTGATCAGTTCACGACAACATTATTCAAGTTGTTAGTAGTGATTGTATTAATTACTGAGAAACATCATGCATACCTGCTTTCTACACATGTATATGCAATAACAATTAACGACAACAA
>JAOQGN010098109.1:0-11991 GCA_027564295.1 Himantozoum antarcticum
GCAAATTTGTTCTAGCAAGAACACAGTAATGGCAATAATGCACCAGATATAGTCTCAAATGTGAACAGTCCCTTTAACAAAATATATATACTAAGCTCAATTAATCTTTAGATCTGTGTCCTAAATTTTTAATCATATGGATGAGCAAGTGAGGTACTTAAATTTATAGCCTTATGATATACAGATTCTAACTTTTCAATACGGGAGGTCAAGATACAATTTTTTTTCAATTTTCACCTTTGTAAGCTACAATATATTATATTCTCCATCGATATATCAGCATTTAGTGACAGATACTTTAAAATAGGGGTTGATTTAAGACAAACTTCCAGCTCAGGATGCTTACACTCAATTGTAGCTCAAGCTTTTACTGCCAAAATCTAATAGGTGTGAGGGAGTGAGGGATTGAGTTTTCAATTTTCCATAAGCCTTCATGAGTGAATGCAAAATTTACTGTTTGAAGAGCCTCAAAAATATGACGCGTGAGCGGACACAGGTGTAATAATTAATTCAGCATAGCCTTACATATACGAAGAAAGAAACCTATTGTGATTGTCGATATGTACTATTAAAGTCAACTAATTGCTTGATAACTAATTGATATTGATTTTTTGATGATACGATATGATAAGTTACCGATGCGATATATTTTTGGACTTCATCATATCACGATATTGATTTTTTGATGATACCATAAATCGGCGATAAATTATCTACTTTTACTAAATGATATCGCGATATGGATCTTTCCCGACACCATATGATAAATTAGCAATATGATATTGGCTTTTGATAATTTTTATCATGATATTTTGGCCATATAGATACGATCAAATGGCAATACTTAAGTTATCAACTAAGTTCCAATATCTCAATGATGTGCTGTCATGCAAGTATTGCATGCATCATCAAGGAAAGCCTGAAACATCTATGCTCTGAATGAGTCAATAATTTTTTAATTTAAATCCATAAAAATAAATTTCGATTTCAGGGATTTTTTGCAACAACAGAATCGAACTAATGAAATTGTCAAACCAAAGCTAACCGGCCTGTGTTGATGTTGTGCGAAGTTCACTGAGAGTGACTGTTCATCAATTATCTAGTTGTTTACTTGTTGTTTATCAATAGTATCAAAACTCATCAAGCACAGCAAAGAGTTGGAAAGGGGAGTAGATAGCACCTGTTTTGTTAGTGATTGTATGAAATGGGAAAGGAGTTGTATATCCTTCAGGACAAAATGTTCCACAATATTCACCCAATCAAATGCCATGAATATATCTGAAGGCTATTTAGAGATCGCATGTGGAGCAATCAATGAGCAAAGCCTTTGCCGACGATATAAAGAAGTGAATGACTTTTACCTCTCGCAATAAAAACCAATTAAAACTATATCTATAACGGGCAATAACATCACTGGTCACGTGGCCTACTTCTAACATGAGCAGTTCATCTCATATCAATTAGCCTACCAGGAACGAAGTACTTTTGGTATAAGTTTGGCCAAAATTGCAATTTTGCTTCACACTTATGCACAAATAATGCCTTTATGAGGTAATCTTTATCAAGAAACATCCATACCAAAGGTTTGTGTGGTTAAAAGTGAGAAATATGTTTTACTTGTCGCAATAATTATACAATAACAATATTATTATTAAATCATAAAAATAATTAATTTTTTACTTGCATCCTTTTTTTAGTTTACTTGCAGTCAGGACTTACAAACTTCCTAAATTCTTAGACAAACAATCACAATGTTAATTGGTAACAGTTTATAAATTAGAAATAGTCAAATGAGGTAATTTATACTTTCATTGAATAGCAGTTGATTTTCTAAAACACGCCATGTAGCTCGTTCCGACCATCTTGTGAGGTGGCGATATAACAATGAGACATCGGACATCACAGCCAAGCCGTCAATAAAAAACTGTAGTGGTGGTCTTTTTTAGACCGGTAAAACCTATCTCTGAAAATCCATTGTTAGACATATATAATACATTCAACCGATGTGCAGTACAATATTACTAAGGTTCTAAAACGTTATGACAAGGATCGTTAAAACAATAGGCAAAAGTTTATTGATTTTTCTGCAGAAATAGTGCTGGTCAAATCCCAATGTATCTGATTGTATGTATTGATATGTATTTATTTGATTATTCATAACTATCACGAGGCACCATAATGAGGTTTGTGAACATTTAATACCAAATTGTTTCATATCTGTGTATAGCCAATGAGTAAGCGGTCGCCAAGTAGTGGGATGTTTCCGCTGTAATCTACTTCTGTGGTGCCTACCTTGTTTAGACTGTTATGCAAATACGTCCTCATCAATCATATCGCTCACAATCTAACGATTGTTTCGCGGGGATTATAAGTCCTGTAGGATCCATGAACAAATAATTATTATTTCTGACTGCCCTCTGATTTGCTTAGAGAAACAAAACATGAATTATATTGCATAATATGTAATATCAAGTAATTTCGGGAACTACACCTACACTCTTGTTTCGTCTTGAAAGCACATAAAAGCATTTCATATTGAACAAAAACGAAATACTCACCTTTTTGCAATTAAGCATACCGTTATTCATGAATTTGCCTGTATCATGGCCTTTGATCCAACAAAATAGCAGAGTGTGAATAGAAAATTCAGAGATACAGCGCAATCAGCTGAAATCAAGTCAGACTTTCCATCATCACAGTCTAAATTTTGAAGCGCTATGCTACCAAAGATTAGTCTCACATAAAAGTTACTGACAGTATTTATTGACTTTTATTTTCTATCATATTTAGGGATTCCTAATAATAATAATTATACATTTTAGAGATATGCTACACATTTCAAAAGCTTGGAATTGTGGAATTGCATACCCACCCTTCCTCAGGTCCTGGTTAAGGACCTGAGGCAGACATTACGACTATTAGTATCATACTGGAACTCTCGTGTTGTTCACTGACTTCAGTATTACCATTGCATTCTCAGGTTCCGACTTGTGGTGTCTCTCTGGACTACAGCATAAGTATCTGACCATCAGTCGATGACCTTGTTCTTTATATATAACATTGTAACTCTTACCTTTTGGCCCTTTGGCTTAGGACGGATTTGCAGTCCAAGTCACGCCTACCACATTTTATATAAAGAAAGCCTTGCACCCGCGGTAGAGCATCCCTTCTCTTTATACTGTTGTAAGGGACACTTGTTCCTTTTAAATACTTGGTGACTTAAATAAACATTATTTTTCTATTGTCAATCACTGTCTCATGCTGCAATGTCCGTGCCGGCCCTCCCCAGTACCTGTGAGTGGGCTTTCTCACATTCGCCCCTCTTCTCTAGTCCGGGTCATGCCGGCAAGAGACAGCAAACAGTGATAGCTGGCCCTTGCCTTCCACCATTCCCTGGGCTCTGTGATAACCCCTCTCCCTCCTTCCCAGGGTGATCAATTATTACAATATGGACTACAATTATAAAAACAAAATAATTTTTACTTTTTCGCATTATGGCTACATGTATTGTGTCTGTGTTGTATAATAAAGTGCATTGGTGGTTTAGTTTGTGTCTGTGTATAACAAGCATGCCATGGGGAACACAACTCCATATTTGAAATATTTATTCTTTATATGTTTTGCTACAAAATAAATGAAGTGAAACGAGTGAGTCGCAGGGTAACCAAATGCTGAGAATTTATCCCTGATGTGTTGTAGCTCACATGGATAAATACATTATCAGCAGGCAATGTATGTAAAATGAACCTAATTAATAATTAATTTGATCAAAATGCAATCAGACTGGGATAGGTTTTATAACATGTTCTTCTCACTAAACATACAGAACAAGATCAAATCCAAGTACCATACTTTTCCAAATTGAGCATTTCGAAGATTGGATATTTCCCATTGATTGCCATTGCGATGTCATAGCGGTCTCTGCCGTGATGTAATTGGCCATGTGACTAGCCAAAACACACTGGTCATGATTTCCTTATAACTAGTTTTAAAGAGAGCTGTAGCTGGTTTATACTGTAGTAATGTATTCCACCCACAGTTGCACAAATCATTTAATGATATATTTGCTGCGCTTATTTGACCTTTAACTCTTTGGCTATAGAGTATATTATTATAAGTTGGGCTGAATATTTGTAACAAAATTTAAAGAAATTAACCAGTTATTTATTTTCAATACTGTGTGACAACCAGCAGACCTAGAGACTTGAATTGTTCGATGGTGGATTCTCTAGTGACTGTATACAAAAAAACATGCATCCGGTACTTACTTTCAACCTCCCAGTGTGACAGCCAGTTCCAATCAGTAACACGTATCTTGAATCGAGGCAAATTTCATATTTCAGATATAACTAGAACTCCGATTATGACCTTAGCTCAGTTTCGAAAGCAATTATATATTAGAGTGTGTCAAAATTATCTAAACTCTATACTCGCCCCAGTTCCCCAGCATGCATGTTATGCTTACATAGGTTGTATCAACTGCCATTACGTCATGTGACGTCATCATATACTGGTCAGAATCATGATCGCTACAGCTTCCATCCAGATCTTGAACCTGGGCATCAATCTCCACTTCGGATGAAGATGCCGTGTCCTGCTCACCACACAACTTGACATCATCAATTGCTGAAGAAGTGTAAACAAATAATTGTAAATTATCCTGACAGTACTAAGGCATCTTATAGGCACCTTATCCTAGTGAGGTAGGTAAAAGTTCTCAACAACTTTGAGTGATAAAAACTCCTCTGATTGCATATAATTACGATTTTGAATTAAGATTTGTTCCAGCGTGAGATGTCCCACGTTTTAGTGTTTGCCTGGAGATAAATCTCTGGTACAGATATTCAAATGATCAAATTGAATATAAATTGAAATATACATGTAATTAGCATTGAAAGATCCGAAATAGAATTGCTACTCTTCAAGTACACATAATATTAATACAACCATTGATTAGATGAAAATTGCGAAATATACCACAATTGTACACAAATCAATACCTGTAGTAGCTTTCAGACCCAAATGTGAGCATTATTCCCATTTTACTTGTTAGCCATATCATCTGGGTTTGTGTCTGCACTATCAAATTTATGCAAGACATAGACAACTTTATTCTGACATGCCATGCACTACTTTGCTAAGGAAAGTTTGACATTGAAAAAATTCAGATATTCAGCATAAATTGCAATTCATTAGCAAATATGTCGACTTTGGATTATCTTATTTTGATGCAGCTCACTATTACTGATAATGTCTATAATCAATAGTAAAATTATTTCCAGAGGTTCTGTATGGTCTGGAGACAGATTTGCAGTAAGGGAACAGCCATCATTGCATGATAAACAATGATAGTCCATATTTAAAGAGTAGTTATCATCATCAAATCTTACCGGGAAGGAGTGCAATATTTGTGGTTTGCGCAGTGCTTTCTTGAGTTGGCTCAAAGAAAGTAATACCGGCAATAATGTGAATTATATGTGCCACTGCCATAATTCCCATAGCCTTTGAGTAACCATAGACATCCAGAAGGTGTTGAGAGGCAATTGGCCACAATACCGTGCCAGCATGCATGCCCAATATCGCTAAGGAAAAGGCTAGATATTTGTGTCTGCTGAAATGTTGTGATAGTATGCCAATAGTAGCCAAATAACACAGAGAAACTCCAATAGCTGCAAATAGAATTAACGCTCACTTAAGTTCGCAACTTTAAATATGGCACCATCTCCCGGAATAGTTCTAGTATTTCAGGTAGGGCATGGATTTTTAAGGAGAATTGAGCACTATAAACACTATTTTTATAGTTGTGATATACATGTAACATGTACAGTTATGGAAGCAGGAGAAAATTTGGCATTTAACTAATCGTTAAATATGCGGTTACCATAATCGCTCATATTTTCATTTACATGACTTGTATAATGCGTACTCTGAATTTAAGACAAGTATAATATTCACTGACTTTTATGAAAACATTAAAAGTTTATACTAATATTTAAATTTTGGTTTGAATAATTTTGTTAATGATTTTTATTAGTAAATCTGACCAGTTTATTGAATCTGATTGCATGTAGCAAGCATCTACGACTTTTTCTGCATCCAATTATGGCACTGACAGTGCATTTGGACAATGATAATAATTAATTCAAACCAATGTAAAACCTGAAAACTATTGATTGGCCAAATGCAAAGAGCTAGATGTAGCAAGATTCATCATCGTCTTACCTTGAAAATGACTCGTATTAGCCAATATTGCTGCCAACTTGATGGCCAAGCTGATATAAACTCAACTTTAGCCTACCAATTCCCTATTTTAGGGACATTGAAATCATTTAAGAATACTGTATTAGTAGAAATAGCTGTTATTATGTATTCGTATAATAAGAATTATGAATAAACTAAGTGTATATATCTTAAACAATCAATCAACTCTAATATAGGTTATTTCCCTGCAAATTTATGTGCTTGGCAGATTGCCGTCCTAAGAAGACAGTGTTAAACTTCCCCCATCCGCTCTCAGAGGAGGTGGATACTTTATTTCAACATAGTGCAAGCGAAGTATAGCTGACAAATGTTAAGGTGTCAAATAGCACACATTGCCTAGGGACTCGGTGTTAGTTCAGGCTAACATTTGGGGTGCTACCCGAACTGTTAAAGCATCCTTTTTGGGCATGCATCTTTAGTCCAGAAGAGGAGTGTTTGCTTGCAACTAGAATACTTTTCTTTTGATGTTATGGTATTGTTATAAATGGAAGGTCCCATTGTACCCCAATACAGACAAGAGCATCTATAATTAAGGGGCTATGATCTAAAATCCAGTACGGCTCTGCCAGTAACTATATTAACTAGTAACAAATATTAAGCTAGAGTTCTTAATCAACTTTGTCTACTGAAATGTCAAGAGACTGCAACATTTGTATGTTTAGTCTCCTGATAATTCAAGTGTTATAATTCATATTGTATCTCGTCGATAGTGAGCGAGGTGAGGATGAGGGTCAGGCTGCTCTTGTGAGATGATCTATGACTACCTGACTGCTGAGTTACCCGTTCCAGCTCTATGTGTTTTGCATTTAATTACACGTTTTGTATTTTATTATCAAGTGTGTTATAATTCCATACTTATTGATAAATATCATCGGTTCATTTGCTGTTTCCCAACATTTGCGTTGGCTCCTAAGTTTGGTGATTTTAATTATCGGCATAAGGCAAATCTAAACTTGGGAATAGCATGCGACTGTAGAACATAGTATTATTTATCCCTCAAAAATATGATTTGAATATCACATTATATACCTGACAGGACACCAAAGAGTGCAAAGGCATGCCATGTTTCCGTGGAGAGAGAAGACAATCCTAGTCCAGTAATTAGACAAGTCCCTCCCACAAGCTGTGTAACTCTGTACCCTAGCTTCTTGACGAACATGGATGCCATGGGCCCTACAAGTAAATATATAAACTAACACAATAATTAGTACAAAAGAAACAAAATATATAGGGAGCCTTTGACCTTCGGCATCGATGATGCGATGCCCAAATAAAAGAATAAAAATATTCCAATAAAATGTGATCCCACGACGGGAGGTGAGCGTAGCGAGCCGTTAGTCATTTTTATGATAACACCTGCGCTAGGATTAAGAAAGCTGAATACCAGATTTCCAATATTTTCATGTCGTTTTCATAGACACAGTTTTGTAGTTACATTGATTAATAACTGGATTTCAAATACAACACAAAAATCACTATTAAATAAATTCAACAAATTTACAAAATATAATATTTTTATGTTTTAAATATTAGTTTAAATAATTGGAAATTCTTAGCGCATTCATGGTAATAGCGAGCGTTGCGAGCCGTTAGTCATTTGTATGATCACATGATAACCTATCACGCAGGCATTACACCAACAGATACCTGCAACCATTGGACGAACACGTGCTCTGCATTGACCTCTCGCTTTGTATATCATTATGTGTGACAATCAAACAATGTTGTCTTATCCCGGATGGCAAATTATTAGTCTGGTAATAAACCTTTGATTATGACGACATCCAATATATAATGTAAACGCCTTCAAAGTATCTTCGATGTCTCCCTTTCTTCTAAATGTTTTTAGTAAAATTACACCCTTTTTACCATATTACATTTTCGTTATTTAAATTATAGTCGAAATCAGACTAAACTTACTTTAGCCAACTTACATTATTCATAAGTGGATGCGCTATGTCAGTTGCTAGTCTGGGGCACCGGTAGTTATACATATTAGACAAGTTAGTAAACATAATTCTGGATTTGCTTTGAAATATATTTTTTTAATTCATTAAGACTCGTCGCAGGAAACTGACCGTGCCGCTGAGTTTGACCGGAGATGACATAAACGACATAGACGAGTCGTCGTTGCGGGTATCCCAGTGGTTGGGAAGTTTCAGCAAGATTATGCTGGAGAGGAAGGCGAACATTGGACAGGGCAGAAATTCTAAAGCCATCGGAATACACTGCCCTTGTCCGCAGTCCGTCGAATGATCTCCCTCTTCCAACATGCCAACGAGAACGTGACGCGCCAAGACTTCGTGAATATGAGGGCCTATCTCATCATTCGCGTGTTGGTCGCCAGCGCCCAATGCCGTGGCCTCCAACCTTTCCGTCAAAGACTTCCGCTACGGAAAGTGGATCAGAGACGAGGAGGGCTATGAAACCTACGCCACGGAGACTGCGCGCCACAAAACGATGAAGTCTGGTCCTGCGACGCTGCTGTGGTCGGTGCAACTGCACCAAATGGCTTCAACGTACTTGCGTTTCGCCCGGCCGGCTTTCCAAAACCAGGACTCCGTCTTTGATCAAAAGCGTGGATATTGTGATGAAACCCCCTTTTTCATCAACGTCCACAGGGGGTTCATGGACAGCACCAGGACAACCACACGATTGACGGAGATCGGTAAGCAACTGTGTCCAACGATGATTGGCAACATCCCTCCATCGACTCAATCGAAACGCAAGCGTAACGAGTATGGAGTTGGCAGAGCAAATGACCCACTCTGAGGAAACTGCGAACATGCATTACATGGTCGGTGGGAATGATTTAAAACTGGCAAGGGTGGGAAGATTCCTCAACGAAGGTGTAGAGATCGAAACTCCAGACATCAACAGCATCTGCTGCACCACAACCAACAGCATCGCGTCAGCCACAAGCATCGACCACAACCGCCATAACACACAACCACCAGCATCGCCGGGACCATCGCCTCCGCCGGGACCATCGACATCGCCACCTCCACCAACCATGATTCTCACTGTAGATATTAAAGAATCGTTGCTGCAATTATTCGCCACCTCCTTGAAAGCCGGGCAGGTGCCATCCCCTGGGTTCATAATGTACAAATTTTCGAACAAGCCCGAATTTCGAGGAGTTGACATGGAGGTCGCTCGCGACTTTTTGGCGTCTCGCGTGCAAACACCAAGCAGTAAAGATGCTGTTGAAAAGTGGCTGGATAGTACATCGAAAAAGACTGCACCTAGCAGCGTATCTACAACATCGTCACGTGGGAACATTTCACGCCTCACCAGACATTTTTGATCACTAACGCGACCGAACACTTGCCTGACAACGCCAGGATCAATCAAATCGTTCCTTGCATAAGGAGGGAAGTTACGCGACAAATTTCGCGGAATACGACGCACGAAGAAACGACAACAAAAGCAAACATTGACAAAAGTGAATATATTTGTAAATAGTTCGTTGATATAAAAATTTACTTCAGTAAAAAAACATTTTTTCTGACTCAATATATTTGCTAAAATGCTCCTCGGTGCATGCTAACAACAATACGATCATAAAAAACAATAGTCGAAAATTGCCAAAAAGTTAAGGGCAACCCCTTAAAGTGCCCCTTAACCCCCAAAATTGTTTTTGGCTATATCAAATCTCGGTATGATTTCTAGTGCTTCTGTGTAATTTTTTATCAATTTAAGCAAATCCGGAGATTTTTATGGCGTTTTGAAATCAGTTTTCGATGGCACAGCACCGCGGTAGTTTTTGACAACTAGGGCCTGGATCTATTACGTTTTCTGACGTCACGCAAGGTAGTCCGTATTTATGGCTTAATTTGAGATTCTCTGCTGCATGTACTTTGTTTCTTCGGTCGATATTTTTCAGCGATTTTTCTAGTAGAATAGTAATTATGTCTAGCACCAGTGAAACAGATTCAGAAAGCAGTTATATGTCTGACGACTCAGACATAAACTTTAATCCGGGTTATATCATAGAAAACTCTGAAATCGGTGTAGTCGAAAACTCGGACGAACATTCCGAAGAGGAAAGTGGTCATGAAGGCGCGTATGCTGAAGAACCTTTGGCCGACGAAGAGTGGTTGGCAATTTATCATGAACAAGACGCCTGCTCAGGCGTACACTCGGGCTACTTGGGGAAGTATTAAAAGAACGCAGCACAACGTATGCAATATGCATATACGGCAATTTGAAAGCCAACGAATGAACTATGAAGCAACGAATATGTTTATATTGAAGTAAAACCTAATATATTGTAGCAATGATAGCATTAATAAATTTAGATATCCAAAGGTAAACAATGTCGATTACTCGCTTATAACTTTTGAAATACAGCAGCAACACTGCAACAGATATCAAATACGTGTTGGTCGAAAGCTTTGAGTCAGCTGAATGGCTTTGGAAAGTATAAAATTTTGTGATCATGTTGAAGTAATTTTAAAATTTAAATTTCTGATGCAATATTAAACGAATGTTTTCGAAGATCAAATAACAACATACACAAATATCATATATCACGAATATCAAGGCATGTTCGATATTTCGCTTTTATAAAAAAAACTAAGCAAGGTAGCACAATAACGTTTACATATATTGAAGACAGATAAGTTATCTTTGTTTTATGGTAAAAGAGAGCTTGTAGGGTTGATTATTTGTCAAGAAAACGTTCGAAGTAAACGGGTGAAATTGACGATGCGGTCATTGGAGATGGCGGCCAAATTATATTTTTACATATTTATAATTATGCGTTTTTCTTCGAACGTTTTATTGAGAAAAAATAAACCTTACAAGCAGTGGCGTGCTGGCCTTTGTTCCTCAGGGGAGGCCAACAGTGCATTTGGCGCCCCTACCCCCAGCTCTTCATGTTTAGTTACAGCCGAAAAATTACTAAAAGCATCTATATCTTATCTATTAAGAAAGATGATTAAAGTTCTTTCGGCCTAGAAAGATGATTAAAGTTGTGTAGTCGAGATCATTCGAAATATGTGAAGTGGTTAATTGCGGGGGATCCAGGGGGGATCCATCCCGAAAAATTTTAAAATTTAGAACTTCTGAGACGCGATTTCCCGCATTGTGAGCATTCAAATTTTACGCAAAAACAAAGAACCAAATATCATAATTTCCAGTGAATTTCACGTTAACTGATATGCCCAAAACTCTATTTATCAAACTATTTCTGTAAAGCGCATAAAGCCGGGTGCAAAATATTTAGTTCCAAAAGTGCAACAGCAGAAGAGTTACTCCAAGGCTCCAAAAAGGACATTCGCACATTTCAAACCGCGAATTCCTTTCCAATCTTGTGAAGATCAAGGGTATCGCATTTAGTCGATTGTTATAGATATTATTATCTGGTAGGAGAACGTTGTCAACGATGCTTGGCGCGAACATGCACGTACGTCGCTGAAAGCATAAATCTGACCCAAAAACCGGACCTTAGCGCCTTGCGTGTGTCTTGTCACTCGGGCCACTGTGGTCGGACCGAGCCTAAGTTTCAGTGGCTTTCCTGGCAGGTTATCTTACAGATTTATCTACACAGCATTGTGAGGTTTGAGACTGTGACTCCGAGTGGAGTTGTTACATCAGCCTTATTCAATGATGATCAAGGACGACCAAGGGTCAAGTATATGATGGCATACTGGACGCCCACTGCTTCACAATCTGGAGCTAACACTATATGCTTTATGGCTGTAGACAGTACTGGTAAATCAAGGT
>JAOQGN010098219.1:0-11453 GCA_027564295.1 Himantozoum antarcticum
TATCTGGTGCATTATTGCCATTACTGTGTTCTTGCTGGAATAAATTTGCCACCATATAGTGGTCAATCAATGTCTCAACTGTCGTTTAATATCTCATTTGTTAGCATTGGACCACAGGTAATCTCACAGTATTGAAATTTGTAAGGCATGTTTTCAGCAATCTTGGACAAAACTTTGAGAAGTTGTCTCCTTCCGGCAATAAAACGTCATTACCGAACAACCGGGAAAATAAAAAACATATATTTGACCTTAGTATATATAGGACAAATTTTGGTCCACGGAAATTAGAACCAACAAGTAGTGCATGTGTGTACGCGCGTGCACTACTTCAAATTATTTCCGCTGCTTAGAATTATTTCATTGCGTAAAAGTGTATTCCAGGAGCATCTCTTCAAACACCCGTAATAAAAGATGGTGCGGCAATCTGTCTTTATAAGTGGGAAATAGCGACACTCCAGTTTTCCCTGTATGTGTTTACACATACAGGCATGCGCCACATTTTGGTTCCAATTTCCGTGAATCAAAATTTGGCCTAAATCTAATAAGGTCAATTTGTTAACGTTTTGTGATTTCCCGAGTGTTAGAAAACAACGCATTATTGCCGGAAGGAGACAATTCCAATTTTTATCGAATTTTTTTGCAAACATCCGTTGCAAATTCTAATACTGTGAGCTTACCTGGGGTCCAATCCTAACAAATGAGGTATCAAACGACAGCTGAGACATTGATTGACCACTATATGTATATGGTGGCAAATTTATTCTAGCAAGGAGACAGTAATGGCAATAATGCACCAGATATAGTTTCAAATGTGAACAGTCCCTTTAATATTCAATGCAAAATGACAATGCTCTTCCAGACAGGCAGATTACTTTGATGCTTTCTCAACCAGACATGCGGATTATTTTTGGTCCGTTATATAAATTTGTGAGGGACACTGAGACGTACTCATACTACTAGTGGCTACCAGTTATAGGCCAATAAATACAATTTGTATGCGTTGGGCACTACATAGTATGCTGTGGGCTATGCTAAGGCTATGCTTTTTGGCATTTAGCCTATTATTATCCCCTAGGCCTACTTGTTTATTTAACCATGTTATCAAATTAATTGTAGTAATATCAAATTTTGTAAATTTGATTAATGATTTCTCACGTACTGGCAGTGTACATAGGCACAGCAATTTCTGTTGTACTGTTATTGACTTTAACTGGCAATTATTGCCAGTTAAAGTCAATAACAGTAGGTGCTTTCGGTATAGATTCACAAGGCCTTCGTTCTCTTTATGAATGTGAACTGACTGGCGACTTACCGAATGCAATATGAGTGTGCACCTCATTGGAATTCAAGAGCCAAAATGAAACTTGTCTGTCTTAGGGAAAGTCCCGATACGATTACAACTAGTCCTCTTTCGGAAGTGCATATGAAAGGAGGGGGGGGGGGCTGTTGTTATTTTATAGCGTAGCGAAAGGGCTTGGATGCTGCAAACCATTTCCTGTCATTGCACGCTTACATTCGGTCAATAACATTGCAAGTTCGTTTTGATTTTGATGCTTTACGCCTCTTCAGAACTGATTAGTAGTCGTTCTTTTCACACGGTGGGATTCACATGCATTTGGATTATATTTTTATCAATTCATTTTCATTCATTCAGTGAATTGCCGGCCTAGAACGCGAAGCAATAATACCAAAAGCACCTAGTGCAACCATTGCCTATTATATTATGGGCATTGCTAACTAATAGCAGGCAAAAAATACTGGCAATGATATCATAATGCATATCTACCAGGGACAGGTAGCTTGTAGTTGCGGCGCAGTATGTGGGTTGCCTCCCTTGGTCACATGACACCTGTCAAAGGAGCTAATACAAATTGAACGGAATATTGTCATTCAACTCTATTCAATATTATTCGAACATGTAGTGCTTGTTGATTGCACACATAGACATAGATTACCTATCGTAATCGGTAGTCTATAGTAAGTCTAAATAGTAAGTAAGTCTATGGTTGCACATTTCTACATTAGGAGTTGGCTGTATACAATGCTGCCTTACAACCAATATTACGTTATTCCACTCATTTTTATTGGCAAACGAAAAGAAATATTTGAAGTTTATTCAATATGGGTATCAGATGATATATCGGTATCAGATGATATATCGGTATCAGATGATATATGGGTATCAGATGGGTAATTTATCTTAATGCTTCTGTTAAATACTGAGTCCTGCATCATGCTGATATGTATTTGCTATATATTAGAGAATGGAGATACACGAAGCAGCTGTCTCTGCAAATCAATTAGCTCAATTAGCTTTTGAAGCTCCAGCTGGGATACTCACGTTTATGCCTAATCCCTTATCCTGTAATCAATTGTAATCAATTGTAATGTAAGGCACAGCATTACAACTCATTTAAAATCATCCCATGTTTGGAGATTTTATATGGATCTTTGCTAAATATCGTGTTATTCATATTTGAATTCATCCAAAGCACGCGTATGGTGAACATGTAACATTTGCCCAATGTTACAACAACCGATGTGTGTGATCCATTTGTTAAGTATAATTTTTGCTTAATAGAAATAAAGTTTTGCATTCCTAGCAGAACATAACATCGACGCTTATGTCTCCCTTCTTGTGCACTTCAATAATAGTTTAATGTAATTCTAAAATGATTATTCTAGATCCCAAGTGGGCTTCTGTAAATCGTGGAGTGCTTATTTGTGATGAATGCTGTAGTATACACAGGAGTTTGGGACGTCATATCTCTCAAGTTCGATCACTAAAGAAAGGATCCTGGGCTCCCTCCTTGCTCGCGGTGGGTTTTAAGATATTGTAAAATTATATTTAGCATATACTTTTAATTCAGTAAATATACAGTAATCGTGCAGCACTCTGGAGAATCCACAGTAGGCATACCTTGCATGATGATATCAGTATAATTGTTAATTATTAATCTGCTGATAGAAATGAGCTCTAACCATGGAGTTATTTCTCTATTGACTCTACATCCACCTTTTAAATTATACCAATTGAAAATAACGTTATTGCTGCAACACCACTTTCTAGCTATGCCAACTCACCCCAGCACCAGATCTGAGTTTATCATCACCATCACCATTTATCCCTATTCGCAGACAAAATTATCACCAGTATTGAAAATTGTTTACATCGAAAGATATCTTCACAGGACAGTTTTGCAACTTTTTGTATAATTGTAAATTAATTGCATTGTTGCAGTGAATCTTGATATCCATTCAAATAAACAAATTTGACATCGTTCCAATTACAGCCACATGCTCCGGGTGCTGTTCTTTGGAAATAATAATAAATAAACAGAGATATGTGGAGATAAACCATTTGAATTCGGGAGGAGTGGTGGCAGCCTGGTATAATTAGTTATTTGTAAAACCAGATAAAAAATTGCCAAGTTTGCTCAGAGATGGTATTGGTCAGAGTTACTAGTTTTAAATTGGACAGTCACAGCGTTCGTGCCAACGAGCGAGCTATGGCGAGCTGGTACTCAGTGTGGCCAAAGTCACATGGCACCGCCTTTTGGTAGCGCGCGCCAGTTAGGCCGAGTAATCCGTCTGAGGGCCGTGGCTCTAGGGCTTATCAGTTAGAGCATGGAGCCCAACAAGTTGTAGTCAACTTTACTGATGTGTATTTATTTTCCCCTATTTCAAGTAATATTTCAAATCTACCGTGCTATATTAATATCTGATTCAAAAAAAAACTGTCAGTATCTACTTGCGGTCAGTGAGTGTTTGGTTGAGGGTTAGTACTAGTAGTGATTAATTTTTTTATAAATATAATTATATAAATAAAACATGCAATATTTCACATGTACTGTGCTGTTTTTATATCTGATTTCCAAAAAACGTCAGCAGCTACTTGCGGTCAATGAGTGCTTGGTTGAGGGTTAGTACTAGTAGTCTAGTCGTGATTCACTTTTTTATAAATATAATTATATACATTATATAAATACATTATAAATATACAATACAAGTTTTAAATTTGTTCAAAACCATAAACTGATTTGAAATGATGTGATCAGTGAAAGACATGACATCGTACTTAGTCCTAGACATGTTGAACTAGAATGAAGAGAACATAAATGTGATCATAAACTGACGAGCAGAATTGTAGCACTCGGCACAGTTTAGAAGATGGCCCTTATAATGTCGGTTTTCTACCTCCAAACACAAGAGACTTGATCAGCGCGCACGAAACTACAACACCCATGGCACAAGCAAATCTGTCCGTGCCAGAGTTCGGGGAAATTTTGCAAACCACTGGCTGGAACTCCTCAGTTAGAATAACACAACTCCATGGCTCGAGCGTGCTAGCACGCATTAACCGTGCCGTGTAAAACTAGTAAATGACTTTTTATGCAATGTATAGGCCTACACAGCAATTTGAGAATGCGTTCTCATATGACTGGCTGTGTAGGCTATTGTTATGATAATAGTTTGTCAAGAGTAAAATATCAAAACAAAATTATACGATGAATTTTAATTTGTATATTTATGATATAAAATTAAAAGTATCACAGTTTAGGTTTACAGTTTTAGTTTTAGTTTTTTGAAATTAAATTCATTTAAACATTGTAACAGGAGCCACAACAAAGCGAAATTAAATTGAATATTGAAACTAAGTGTTGTTTCGGATTCTCTCGCGGGGAGAAAATAAAAATGTAATCTGCACCACAATCGTGATAATTCGGGAACCCATCGTGGAGAGGGAATAAAAATTATAAATATTCAATATAAATATTTTTTATTATTTCTGAATAAACGATGGCTAGCAACAGAGGATCGTATCATGTCGTTGAAAAAATAATAATGCATTATTTATTATTTCGATGGTTCCCAACAATGGATTCGGATACCTACCATTTATGAACCTGGCAAAAGCTATTTTCCCTGGTTCAAAATTTTTTCTCTAAACCAAAACTAACAAGTTGTCAGTCTTCACCAAATTTTTTTGGGTTTGTCATCATAAGCAATGGTTTCACCTCGGTCCTCCAGCTCAATCTTTCAAAACGCAGTCAAACATTTTTCACTAAACAGCAACAAAGAGAGATCCACCCCATGCTGCAGGAGGGCTGCAGACATGGTAAGACATTCTGAATGTAATAAGCGACACAATATTTACTTTTATTTATTATTTTTCATTGATTTTTTGAAAACTACAAACGATGAGTTCATTTTCATCATGGAGACTAATACATTTTTTTGGAACAAACGACGCCCCGCATTGAACTTTTTATTTACTCTCCGCGACGGTCAATGACACTGACTGGAAATCCTCCACGAGAGAATCCGAAACCACCCCAAAAAATGGAAATATCTAAATTAAATTATATAATTATCATTATAATATAATAATATCAATAATTATTAATTATAATTATTTAAAGACAATGAATAGTGGCAACTTCACACTGCTTCAACTCTCTAGTATCAGTCAGTCAACTGAAAATCACAATTCATTAATCCAATGACAATCGGATTCCAATGGTCATCAAATTCACAATGAAAATAATTACCACAATGATACTTCAAGCAATGAAATAAACCCGGGAGGGGGTGTTTGTTTCATTGCTTCAACTTGGCATTTACAAACCCTGACAATCGCGATGACATTCATATTGATAGAAAACATTAGTATCAACAAAAGTGCAGCCAGCCAGTTTCAGCAAAGCAACAAATTGAATGATATCATATCACACTAATAAAGTAATGATTACTTACAGAAAAGGCACCAAAAAAAGCTGTTTTGTCTTTCAGCATTTTCATTTTCAACTCTCCCACTCTCACTAGCCCCACTCTCTGCCAGAAGGATTCTCATTGACTTGCCCAAGAAAAATCTTGACACATAAACATTTTTTATGCGTCAAGGTTTTTATGGAGGTAACAATTTTGGCTTGCTTACTTTAGTAATAGTGTTCTGGGGCCGCAGAAACCGTTGATTGCTATAAGATGAAATATTTTCATTTTTATTGAGTTTCAAGTAAGAAAATATTGTATGAGAATTTGCTATTGTGCCTCTTTGGAATGGGTCCGCCATGGCGCACTCCATGAAGCCGCCCTGTTTGCGATACAACAAATATTTGACTTAATAGGCTTAAGGCTGCGGTACTCGGGGTCTCGTGGATTACTACACAGCTAGGTGTCTTCTGTTAATCTGTAGTAGTGAGAACTTCAGCCAACCATCCACTCATACCGTGGTAACTTCAGCTCCTTAACTGATAATGTTTGCTGCGTAGCTCAAAATACACGCGTAACCATAATCCTAGGTAAAATTTGCAACAAGGGGGTGGTGCAAATCCTCTTTCCAACTTCGCCAAGTGTGACATAATTATGGTCATTGTTCTTGCGGGGCATTCGGTTTATTTGTGGTTGACTGGTCTATTCAATGGAAATCCAGTGATGTTGTGCGTAAATAATTATACGATATACGCTTAGAAATGTAATTTACTGTTAGCTCTGCATATATGGTATGTCGGGTATCTTTTGTAGTGTGTACATCAACTTATTAGTAGTGGTGCTAACAGCATATGGGAGTACGCTCTTGTAGATCCATCGCTAAATAAGCAATGTAGACGAAAGCCTTCATTCAGAGACCAGCTACAGTAAGTACTATAATAGTACTATAATAGATAATAGATATCATTGGGTTATGCCGTGTACTTGGTGGTCAGATGGATCAATGGTATCACTCCATTATAGAATAAAGTTCTTATAGCATATTCTATGGAGTATAATAATCCAGTGGAGAGCGATTCTATCAACAGCTATTCTATCAACAGCTATTATCTAGCCTTATTCTTAGATTAATGTTGTCTTTGTTAGTCCTTTGTATATTCATCCATTTCTAGTATAGAAATTGTTATTCAATTTTTTCAACTTTATAGTAATTGTTGCAAATTTTTATGATATATTTAATCATGCCATTATGTCAAGAAAAGGGGTGCTTGAAAAATGGAAGTGTTATTGTGCTTGGTTCCGGTTAAATAGAGTTTCTGCACGAGGTTTTCAGCACGGAGTTATCAGCTCCACGGCGTTATCTAATTCACCATGCTCCGTCACGTGACACACACATTATATGATGTAGGACTGCGTTCACAAGCAGACAGCGTGAGTTTCGACCACTAGCTGAACATGTTTCCTTGTCCAGAACATGAAAACGGCTAGATTTAGTGTTTGCCGGTGTTATTGAGAGAGCATAACTCATCAAAATAATCCAATTTGGCAAATTGACAACAGCTAACTGAAAGCAATCTATATGGACAGCCTGGTGCTGTACAACGCCATGTTGGCCACTGACATGCGGTGTCAAATGGACAACTCTGTCCTAAAACTATCTCTCTATTATCCTATATCTAGTCATTTAACCATTGGCCGGCAATGGCAGGCAATGTAAATATAATAGACTTTAGTTTTCTTACTTTATCTTATCTTAGCTTTCTTTCTTCTACTACTACTTAGTAGAAGAAGCTTGTGTCTATGGAATGTATTGTTTTAATGATTTGCCGCAAAAAAAATTATTACATTGCTTAATGAATTAATACTGAGAACACAAATTGACACTGTGACTGCTAGCCAAAACTTGTAATGTAATGTAATTTGCAATGTAATGTATAAACTGCTCCTTTCCTTGGCCGTGTTCTAATTTATTTGTCTTTGTAGCCCAACCAAAGCAGATTTCATCAGAGCCAAGTATCAATTCCTGGCTTTTACAAAGAAATATAAAGATGAAGATATAGGCACAGTCACAGATTTGAGCAAGGTGGAATAGAATATAATTTATCCATTAATTTAGGGAGACTTCGATCTCCAAGATCGACGATACAATGCCAAAATAAATATAACAGGAAAGGTCAAATGGGTTGAAGCGATTTCAGGTATTTAATTTATTATTTTTTTATTTTTGATAAAACATCACTCCATCGTAAGACTCTAACGATACTCATTGCATTATATTGGCGAGTCAAACAAATCATTTTCCTGTCGTGAAAGCAACAACACCCGATCGTTATTATAAACATTTCCCGATTAGTGTGAACATAGCGAATCCGTTATTGACAAGTCTCAATAAAAAAAAAATCACAACCAGCTAGAACGCATCGATGCGATGCTACATTTAATACTGGCATCGTCTCGGGACTGACTCCAATCAGTCCCAGAAAACTGAGGAAAAACGGGATCGCAATCCTTAAAATAATAATTTATTGGAATATTTTTATTCATTTATTTTGGCATCGATTGGTAGATGCCGCAGGTCGAAGGCTATGTTAAAAGTTGCCATCATTGCTTCTAATTAAGTATTTCCAATTGAATGATTAATAAGTATAAATTAAAAATTTGTTACAGAGTGTTTGGGGGTGAAGCGTCGTCAACTGATGTGTCTGCTGTTCACAACGGACCTACTAGGGCTAGTATTGCATCATTCTATGGTAATAAAACTGATATTATGCTGTTGTATATTTTAGCATACTTGAGTGATGAGTCAATTTACTACCAGTAGATTTAATCAACATATTGGTGGGGGGCTGTTGGAATAGATTATCATACTATATTTAACTATAACCACGTCTTTACTTATATTGTAGCAACTTCATTCAAGTGTCCGGACTAACAATCTGGAGACGAGTCTACGATTACTATCGCTAGGGGCGGACCCTAATTATCTGCACCAGGTTAGTGGTTAGCCATAACTAGCAGCACACAGCACCAACTGTTCACCTTGTGTCTCTACTATCTTATGTGATGCAAGTTCCCGTTATTCGGCAGTATTTTCTTTCATGCATTTTGCGGTGCCTTTATATGTCCAAATGGTTGATCTATTCGGCTTGGATTGGCAACAATGGATTTCCAAGCTATCCGCAACGATCTTGGCTCTGGCATGCTCCAGTCGTCTGTGAAGAGAATCAGGAGAGACAACTGGTGGTCAGCCACAATTCGTGCTAGATAATTGTAATATTTAGCTAACCAACGGATTTCAATTAAGCCTTTCAATTTCTTTAATAGAACATCGCTGAACATCGCTGCGTATCATGTTCTGCATTATTTAGGAAAGGGGAAATAGAGCCTTGCATGTAGCTACTCAGTCTGGACAAAGCCTACAAGTAGAGCTGCTGATCGTATATGGTGCTGACCCTGGTGCTCTAGACACTCTTGGTAAAACTCCTGCTGACTACGCCGGGTAAGCCAGCAGACTGTTTAGGCAATAGACAATAGACACCCTTCACCATTCACCATGCATTGTGACATATGACTCTTATAATTGTGTTTGTATTAGTTGCACTGAAAGTGGTAGTATTGTAATGGAATGTAGCCGATACCATGCAAATGATAAATATGTGTTTATGCTAAGGCAGTATTATAATAAGCTAATTGCCATTATAATTTTTATATGAAATACAAATACTGTGCCATGGAAATTAGGAGGAAGAGGAAGAAAGTCTCTGTTGTATCTGATATCTGGACAATTATGAGCTGTTGAGCTGCATCTGAACATTTGTGTTATAATGTATTGTTTGTATGTGTGCATGAGCTGTTGAGCTGCATCTGAACATTTGTGTTATAATGTATTGTTTGTATGTGTGCATTATAAAAACGTTGGTTTGGTCCCCAACAATTGACTCTTTGTGGGGATTGGCTATTTTGCTTTGAGTGTTGATTTGGGTTCCTGGTATTCTTCTCTTCGGAAGCTGGTAGTAAGTACTGCTGCCATGCATGGTCTAACTAATAATAATAATAACTAGTTCTGGTTTATTATCCCTGGGATAATACAGTTCTATAGCTAGACTATTATTGTCTCTAGAGATAATAGAGTTCTATAGCTAGACTATTGTTATCAAAAGTCAATGATAAAGTAAATGTGAGAGAAAATGCTCAAACAAAAATATTTGAACCTAATTTTAAATATTAAAAGCTTTATTGTTCCGTAAAGCGAAACTGAACGGAAATTCTCATTGCGCAGGACCACAAATGATAGCAATCCGATATATTACCATTTTTAAAGGAAGTAATGCTGGGTTTAAACTGCCGTATTAGGCAGTCGTTTTATGGAAACGACTGCCCCTTAAATGGCGAAATATGGCATTCGAATTCGTGGTTGAACATGCAGCAGCCAGGGTGGCATCCAGTGCGGTGGCCAGTGCCGCATGTTCGATTCCCAAAACGGCGAAATACGGCGTGTCATTTTTTCTGCCGTATTTTGGAAACTTAATTAAATTTGCTAACAAATAAATAATAACATTTTGATTCAGATAAACTTTGAATAAATTTATTGCCCATCGTTATTTGTTGAGGTAGCATTCAGAAAATAAAGTAAAATTCAAAGCCAATATGAAATACTAATTTGTTGAATTTCCATTCCTATCTATATTTATAAATTTAAAATTAAATATTAAGATGTTTACTAATTAAAATTATTATGTATTATTATTTATAAAGTATACAAGTTTCTTTTACCTGCATGGAAATTCTAGCAAAGCAGAATATCTGGTGTTGAAATAAATTATTCATGTCATACACTCGTAATGAAAATGTATTTCAATAAAATTGCTGAAATAAATATTAACTTAAAAAAGATTTAATCCACACAATCCACACTACAACTTGCTCCCAGAAAGTCCGATAACGCATGCGTTGTATTGTCGGTCTATTGCTACAAGCTTATCATGACGTATTTGTTCAATTGGCCATTCCATAGAGAAGTTATCTTCGTAAAGGGGAAAATAACTCCGTATGAAAAAACCTGACCTAGTCATTTTTCTGAAAACCTTTCCTGCCGCCGGAGCAATGCGGCAGGAATACGCCAGGCCGTTTCGGAAAAAAGCAAAATTTCGACATGGTGTTTTGTCTGCCTAATCCTTACTACGTCTCCTAATACGGCCATTTAAACCCAGTATAACTAAACTGAGTTATCTCTATTATGATTGGCCAATCCCACGTGAGCGGCCCAGTGATGTCCGTCGGTCTATTAGGGTCCAGGTCATCTTTCGACAGATAATAACAATAATGAATAAAGAAGCAATAGCTAGTAAATCAATAGTCCTATAGCTATGCTGTAGAACTAATACTGTTGTACTCGCCAGGCATATTATTTTAAGTGGTAATCCAATAGCTCCAGGAGCTATTGGATGGACTATGTGTGTGTCTCACACATGTACATGGTACTTATACATGGCATTGACATTTGTACAGGGAGCAGCACGCTGACATTGCCCACCGGCTAGTAGAGTGTCAGTATGAGCTGACGGATACTCTGGCCTACTATCTGTGTTCACGTAAACCTGACCATAGAAATGGGCAGCATTTCATCATACCTGAAATGGCAGACAGCGTAGATGTTACTGAGTTAGCTAAAGCTGCCAGGAAGAAACTTCAAGCAGTAAGTATAATATTCTGCTCTATTTTCTTCTATTGTATTTCCGTTA
>JAOQGN010098329.1:0-11988 GCA_027564295.1 Himantozoum antarcticum
GTTGTAACGTTGATAATAGTATCACATTCTTTCTCCAAAATGGCTCTGATAAAGTTCATGATTAAACTAAAATTATGTTAAAGAAAAGTAATGCCCTGAGTAACAAGTAGCGTGCTCCAGAGTTTTGATTCCTGGTGCCTTCAAAAATTTCTTTGCCAATCATTTTTGAGAAATATTCTTAACCCTAAAAAAATTGTTCTTGGCCTTCCGATCGGAAAGTAGACCACCGGAGACTAGGTGGGTTTCCCTAGTAGACCACCGGAGACTAGGTGGGTTTCCCTAGTAGACCACCGGAGACTAGGTGGGTTTCCCTAGTAGAACTAAACTAGGTTTCCCTAGTTTCCCTCTCCGCTATTGGAATACATCTAAAATAATACAAAGCACTTTGCAGAGCTATAAATAATCTTCTCATTAAATTGTGTCTTCCAGTCAAGTAGAGTCCATCAATATAATTATATTAAAATATCATGTCATTGTGATGCCAGGAAGATACTGGAGACAATCAAACAACATGAGAAAGGCAGGGATTCAGACTTAACTAATTCTTTTGCAAGAGAGCTGCGGGAGGCCAAAGATGGCTTTGATGTTGTGGCTGAGTATTTTGGTAAAGGTATATTTAATAAGGTGAGCAGATACATGTATTATCTCGTACTCCTTCCATTTGTCCATCTCAAAGAGCAAGTGGTCACACAGGCTATATGCGACGAAATTTTCCATCTTGGTTTTTCACATACTTGCTTTTACTTTGTACTAATGCTGAATATCTGAATCATTTGAGGGATATTTCCCTGAATTCTTCATATCCATTATTTAGTTCTGTAGTTTTATAGTTATTTATTATTGTCATAAGCATAATCTCACTATATGAGGTGCTAACCACAACTGACACAGAGGAAAATAAAACATGCCACAGTTTCTATTGGTGGGAACTGATCAGCATTTAACAGCAGACAACCCCAAGTAACACATTTGATGAAGGTAACTCTAAGTAACACAAATAATGATTGAAACTGTCGAATAGTGGAATGATCAATAGGCGAATGCATTTACAGCAGATTTCTGTGACATCACAAGCTATTATCAGTCATTCTAGATACAGTATGAAGTTTTTACTATTGTCTTCTAGCCATTAGTGTTGTTAGTCTAACTAGTCTGCTATTGCACTGTGTATTTACATACCTTGCCAATTCATTCTCTTGAGTTACCCCTGAGTCATCTTATCTGTACAGCAACACAATAATTATCAGTATATCAGTAGTAATAAAGAGTTTCAGCATGGAGTCATAAGCTTGACACTGTCAGAGGACAACACGGCGTAGTATTGTCAGAGGACAACACGGCGTAGTATTGTCAGAGGACAACACGGCGTAGTATTGTCAGAGGACAACACGGTGTAGTATTGGACTGGGTTATCTATACCAACTACTTTTAGTCTTAGTTGTCAATTTGCTCAATGAAATTTTTGGCAGTTGCACTCTCTCAAAAACACCGTTAAACATACAGTAAATAAACTTTGCCGTTTTCATCGATGCAAACACACTTCGCTGGATGTTAGCTCTGCCTGTGTACGCTGTCCTACATCATGCAAACATCTGTGTCACTTGACTGAACGCGTAAATTAGAGGCTGGCGTCGAACTGATATCTCCGTGCTGGAACTCTCTAATATTGTGTAGACAAATTAATATGTATCACTAGATAATTTTACTGTAGAAAACTTGTTTGAGATGCACATTGCAGTGTTTGCACTTGTATTGAACATTTCCTAACATGTGGTAATATTACCACACTCTGTCAGAGCAATGTGCTGTGACTGTAGAGCTGAGATAATGAGGTGGTACATTACCTCATCATGTATTTCCATTCGTCTTCTTAATAATCCAGGTCTATAGAATCAGTTGACATGATAAAACCAAATTTGTGTGCGGTAACCAGAATTTAAAAAAAAATTTCATGTTAATGGTGATAATTAATTAACGCTTCAATTTAATCATAAAGCAATGAGATGAAAGCATTTCCATGTACATGTATTTTGTTATTGCATTGATTATTCAGGTGTCTTTGCTATCAGAATCGGTTTCTGCTGGTGTTGTTAAAGAGGATGGAGATGACTATCTAACTTCTCCTGCTGCCGCTAAGGTCAGCGGTGCTAGTAGCAGCAGACTGAGACGTAACCCATTCTCTACCGAGGGAGGTGCAACTGATATGGGCAGTGCTGGTGCCTTCCGTACCACCACCACCGAGGATACCGCATTCCCATTACACAAGAACACAACGAAAATGAATAATAGACAGTCAATTACGGCCAGTATGAAAGCACCATCCAGCAGCAATAATACCTCCAGAATGAGTACACATAGTAAGTAACCCTGTGGCGTGTAAGACGGGAATAATCTAGTGACTATAGGAATTATTCTTTCTGGCAAGCCAAATACCAAAACAAATGCCTACTAGAAATGCAGGAGTTTTAGATGGTTATAATATTATGCCAACTCAACTTTTAGACCAATTTTATACGGGTTTGGATTTTTATAAAAAAATTTATATTCATTTGTATTAAAAATTTTATATACTTTTGGTTTGTTGTGAATTTATTTTACAATATTTTATAGCAACTTTGCTGAAAATCATTGAGTTTTAAATAAAATTTAAATATGAATTTTCACATTCACACTGCATTGAAAGTTAATTGATGAGTGATTAAACTGTGTAGAGTGTGGACTTTGATAGAGCACTGTCATTGAGTCCATCACATAACAGCTTTACGTAATTGCAGCGGTCAACCATCAGCACTGCTTTGTAGACGTTTATATGAACATATTTGCAAGCCTATTACTACTATTCTTGTAGATATGGCTACCCCAGCACACGGTAGTAGCTCAGGCTTCTCCGATATTGATGTGATATCAACTAGACCCAAGCAAAGGGTCGTAGACAGTAGGCCTGCTGATGTTGATAATATTTCAACTAGGCCCAAACACAGGGTGGCAGACACTTCCACACCACCTGCCAGACCATTTGACACGCAAAGGGAGACCTCCAGAGAAAGTGGAAGTTCTACTCCTGTAAGTGCAGTGTGTCAACTCTATATTTGACATGCTAGCCTCAGTTTTCTCTGTACTACGTTGTGAGGATCATGTTTCAATGAGGACGGCTCTCTACTAGTCCTGCTTCCTTTGTTCCGACTATGAAAACAAACTTTGTGCTCTGGCATTAATTTTTATCTAATATGATAAATATTATGGTTTTTGGTCGGAGTTTGTGGGGTGTACAGTCAGCACATAGGCTTTCGGCACATAGGCATTCAGCCCATAAGCGGTTGGCACATACGTAGTCGGCGCATACACATAGATAGTCGGCACATAGGTAGTCGGTGCATATGTAATCGATCCACAGGTAGTTGCATAGAGCGCTGTGTGAATGTTGGTTTAAACTGATTCATCTGCTGCTAACACACTTTTTACAGTAAATATCTTACCCACAAGAGAACCATAACACCAATCGTGTAAATTCTAGAATATTATACGCTGGTCAATTTTGGCAGCCCTTTGTGTATTGTATCTGTATATTATGGCAGCTATGTGTATATTGTATATGTATATTTTGGCAGCTATGTGTATATTGTACCTGTATATTATGCAAGAGCTGTGCCTCTTGTACCCTACTTATTTCACATTTAAATATTTTCAATTCCCAAGAATTATCTATAAGAAATTGCTGGTGATAATTAAATATAACCATGCATTGGCCGATATGTCAATATGTCAATGGAATGTAAAACAAAGATAATTATTTGCTATACACGAGTCTGAATAACGCATCTGAATAACTGCATTTTCTAGTGGGCTTATTTATGTACACAATGTTTTATTATTTCATCGGCGTTTACTAAGGGAAGCAATGGAAATTACTAAATGTGGCCTTTTGTCATAAAGCAAACATCACACAAGACATATTATCAGGATAAATTATACCTACATACATGTATATATATTATGTAGTACATTTATTAGGATCTGTACATGTGCATATTCTGGTGCTTGTGCATATCCTATCCTGCTCTATACCCCATATAGTGCAGCATAATAATATTTATTAAAATGAAGCACATTCTCCACAAGACTGAACAATTGCATAAGTAATAATCTACCTGCTATTAATTGCATTAGCAATAAAAATATTGTCGCCTTATTAACTGTTTTACAGAAGATATCAGTAATATCCGCTACCAAATCTGCAACTTCAGAGGTACCTCAGTCTATTGGCACGGTACCTCAGTCTATTGGCACGATACCTCAGTCTATTGGCACGAGCAGAGCAGCAACCACACAATTCCTGAGTGCTGAGACTGCTGGCAACAAGGGGCATTCTGGTCACAACCGCCAATCATCAGCTGGCAAAATCATTGGTTCTGGACTATCATTTCTCAAAGGTCACATTAGGCAATCTTCCGATCAGTCAAGTAAGAAGTATCATGGAGGTACTCCACCTGCCGCTAATCCATTTGAAAGTGGTACTGCTAAGAGCTCAGGGTCCAATAATCCATTTGAAGAGAAGACAACTTCTCGTAAGCCCAGTCAATCTAAACGTAGTACTGCGGATGAGCATAATGTAAACCCATTTGAGGAGCCAGCAGCTGCGAACCCTTTTGATGAGCAAGCGGCTGTTAACCTGTTTGAGGAATCGTCTAATCCATTCATGGAGGACGATCCCGTTGCTACAACAAATCCTTTTATGGAAGAGAACAAAAATCCTTTTGAATAGTAAGGCATTGATATATAATTTATAAGGCTCGCTCTGCTCATTGGGTTGTATATTTTCTTATAATTTTATAATTCTTTATGAAAATAATATTAGACAATACACTGTTTGATCAAAGCTTGATTGATGAATTGGTAAATATAATATATCATTGAATATATCATGACACTATGCTATTGCCTCAATGTTGGGGGATTAATATTGTAATGTAATGCAATCACTCTCTGATGCATTTCTAAATAGAAATCACTCTTATATAATAAGTAATTGATGACATTATACACAATCATGCTGAGTTGCAGCCCTTATAACAGCATTAATATAAACATTAGAGTACATTGGAGTTTGTACTATTCATTTATATCTTAATCAGCTTCTACAATAGCTGATGTTCTATGAAGTATATGTATATGTAAATCCTTAGCTGTCAGAACATGTACTTTAGGGAGGCCCCCCTCCCCTCCTACCTACATAAGTTTGTTAAGTAGGACTAATCCTTTGCCACTCCTGCTTGGGATGCTCTACTATAAACAGCACTTGTACATTACCTGTGGCAGAGATTATATAGTGATGTAGTCTCTTTGGAGGTGAGCAATGCTGACTGTTTATCCAGTGATCAGGCTGATGTAGAAGGAAATGCTGTAATACAGGTCACTCCCTCTAAGATACTGCTAGCTACTCACAGGTGTTGATCAATGCTCATCACTAAGGCTGGGACAATCTCCAAAATATTAATTAGATCTATTCTTAATTTTATTTTTCTAATTTTATTCTGATTTAATCTTTTACCCAATCTCAAGCACTTATTCTATATCAATTTCTGTTGCTGTCAATCTAGCGACCTCAATCTTATCAATTTTTCACACTCTGTTGCTATTTTTCGTCTCTCCCAGAACTTACCAATCACCAGTATACTATTCGATCTTCAACAATTATAGGCTCGATATTCATGTGCTCGATATACACTTGACTGCTGAAAGCACTATTGATAAACTCAACCTGAGACAGTTTATTATCATCCCTGCTCTAGCCATCATCCTTCTCCATCATTAAGCTAATCAACTCCTTAGTTCATAAACTTTATATATTGTATATGATTAACAGCCAGAATCATTTATTATGATATATACATGTAAATGTAGGAATCCAAAATATTATTAAATAGCAAAGCAAATTTGACCTCATGCCCGATACCTAACTATTATATACATGTGTTTCAATTTTGTTTATACTAGACAATAGTATATAAAAATGACAAATCCATCGCTCATAGCTATTTCAATAACATTGATTGCGCATGTTTTGATACACAACTCATTGATTTGTTAATAATATATATACAATTGTACCTTGTACGTTTATATATATTCATATTGCATATAAGTATAAGAATGTCTTTGTATTGAAAAAATATTTCTAAAAATACAAATATTATATTACAAGATTCCTACTGCTGTCGCCGGCATGCACCAATTTTGAGAGTGAATTTATGAAGTTCTTATGAAAGGCAATATATTTGGCCTGGGATTGCGATTTTTGAACTATATATTATTTGCTTTGCTTCTCCAATATCCCCTTCATCATGCCTGAAAACTGTTTATAATTTATCTTTCCTTGATCATTGGCTCCCGCCGTTTTCAGTAACTGTTTAACTTCTTTGTCCGTCAGATTTTCTCCCAAGGAACCAAATATTTTCTTAATCTCCACTTTGGTGATGAATCCTTCACTGTGAAATGCTTTGAATGCCATCTTCACCTCTTTTTCATATCCTGCAGCAAAAATAAGTACAACATTTTGTCAAAGTAGCTAGATTTATATCCCTTACACTAATTAATTAGCTTGCCTTGACAACTTTTGCTTGCTTGGGAAACTGGCAAATGTGTTGAAAGTTATCCACTGCTGGCAAAGCTGCATGAACACCTTGCCTCAACATCGGTAGATAACTGCTCGTGTGTTTCTTGTTTTGGAGGAATCAAAGCTCCCAGTAAACAAGCTTCTCATGCTCATTGATGGTCTTGCCTAACCCTATCTGTGGGATCCACTGTGTGGAGGAAAGTTGGACAAGGTTAGCCAGCCTCCCGAAGTGCTTGTCTACCTAAACCCAAGGTTAACCTAATGACGTCTTGTCAGATTACCAGTATGAATGAAATCCTTTGATGCTCATTCATCAGTGCATGTGTTATATGTTTGAAAGTATATGATACAGCCCTACTCGCTTGCTGGCTATGAAATTACGACCAATATTGTTATACCATATTTTGACTCGACCTAATAAAAAAAAAGGTGGAACTCGAATCTTGCACTTGCAATCTATGATTATTGTATAGTGTATAGTGTATATCCTACTTCATACTCAACACGGCATCTAGCGTACTTATTTTGGGAGGTATTTAGCTCACTAGTACACTATTATAACAGCAAGTTCTTGTGACAAACTATCCTGGGTTGCAAGCGTTGTTGCCAAAAAAAAGCGGGGGAAATAGCAGTGCGTGGTTTTGCAATAAGAAGGCTTGAAATGCACATGACGAAGCTAATGACTGCAGCAACATGCTGCGGTGACCTGACATTATTATCAAATAATGTCAAAGCACAGTGGGTTAGCATTTAGTCAACACCCCATGCATTTATATGGCATTTAAATTGCAATTTATTTGCTACCGAAGTCTGGCCACTTCTTCCCACACTGGTGTAGCGCTGCCTACGCAATGTTTAGCAAAACTCTTAATTCCTTCATTGAAATTTTTAATGCCATGCCCTTGTTCTAGCACTAGTTTATGACGTTAGTTTACTTTTATTTCACGCATGAAGCAGATAATGGCTTTCAGTAAAAGAGCTGAAGGATAATAAAATAACAGCTCACGTTTCTGTGAGCAGGATGTGATTATTGTGATTGGCATTATTATGGTGGAGATACTTTAAGTGTGGCATGAGATGCTTACTGGGCTACTGGCTAGCCCAAATGCCAATGTCTTTCATGCTGAACTTGGGTTGCATCTTCCATGGGTGTATATAAAAAATTGACATCCTACATTTTCAGAATTTACACACCCTGCATTTTCAATTTTACGCCCTACATTTTACATTCTAACTTTTAGACAAAAAGTTCATTTAAACCTGTCAAAATATCAAAAGCTGCTACTTAGTGATACAATCACTTTAGTTTTGTATCACTTGTTACAATCATCTTGTTTGTTACCATCACCAACCAGTTGTTTGCTTTGACATACCATGTCACTTATACATGTAGAAGAAAACTCAGCAGTTAATAATCCCTGGTCGGCACCTTTGCTCCACCCAAAATTTATCAGGATATATTCGTTAGATACAATGCAAACTAACCTTTGGATCGTTTAGCCATCATTTTAATGAACTCGTCCACTTCAATACTTCCACTGCCATCTTCATCTACATCTTCTACCATTGCTTCTAATTCATCTACTGTCGGGTCTTGCCCTAAAGCTCTCATAACCTGCAATACCATACATGTATTTATGTGTCTACACTCTACACTATACATGATATATATGGACTAAACCAGCACCAAAGTTAACTTCTGGTTGCCACAATAGTTGGTATTGCTGACATTGATGGACACCATTAATTGAGCCCGCAAACCGAGTTGGATGTACATGTAGATGCAGCACAGGCACAAACCGAGTTAACATGTACATGTAGATGCAGGACTGGTGCAAACCGAGTTACATGTACATGTAGATGCAGGACTGGCGCTAACCAAATTACATGTACATGTAGACTCAGGTCTGGCACAAACCGAGTTACATGTACATGTACATGTAGATGCAAGACTGGCACCAACCGAGTTACATGGACATGTGGATGCAGGACTGGCGCACACCGAGTTACATGTACATATAGATGCAGGATTGGCGCAAACCGAGTTACATGTAGATGCAGGATGTACATGTAGATGCAGGATGTACATGTAGATGCAGGATGTACATGTAGATGCAGGATGTACATGTAAATGCAGGATGTACATGTAGATGCAGAATGTACATGTAGATGTAGATCTGGTGGTATTTGAAATAACCAGTGATCTAGAATAAATAGTGTAGGTGAAGAAGTTCAGTACTTGGAGAAGTATGTGGAGAAGTACATTCTCCATATAATGTGCATCTCATCTCAAATCCCAGCCACAATCTTAGAACTAAGCTAGGCTGAGCAACGGCAATACTGCACCTAACAGCATAAGCCCAAGTAGACTGGCAGGCAGGGGGGCAGGCCAGCACCCCACCCCAACACCCATCGCCGACCCGTGAGCACATAACTCCCAATTCAAGTGGCTTGGTAAGCCAAGATGAAGCCCAACCTTGAGCAATAGCAAATACTATTTGAGATGCTGGCTATGAACTGGTCGGACTAGTGGTCTCTTCCCACACACTATTCCGACTGGTGAGAGATAATTTCCACATGTTTGAGAGAACCTGATGGCAAGTTACTCTTGGCTGAAGGTGACAATGTTTAGCCCGGAGACGAACATGCTACTAAGGAGGTGCAGCCTAAAGGCAGTATCACCCCTGAAAAGGCGTACATGGTTGTGTAAAGGTGTGTTAACGTTTCGTGTGGCATGTTATGTCGATCAGAACCACAATTGCCTGAGAAAAAGAGATTTGTTTACAGCAAAATTGTGGAAACAGGTTTAACCGCTTGAGTTATACGTAGGTGCAGGACTGCGGCATTTTTAATAAGCGGGGATCATTTAATAATCATAATAATCAGTTAATAATAATAGCCAGAGAAGTTTTCTTCCCCTGATAAAGTGTGTTTGCGTTTCCATCTCCAAACCACATCTTAAAAGCTAAGCAAGAAAATGCTAATGGTAATTCCTTCATCGGGTCAATGATTGTAAAATGAGGAAATTTGTGCAACAAACGATGTAAAATACTCTTCTGCATTACTGGCCTGGCGATAGTCAGATTAATAAACATGCGTACACATTCATGCATTTGATGATATAACCAATGCAGCAGTAGTCACTACATAGAACCAAATTGGACTACCTAAATTATATTGGTATACTTAAACTTTAATTGAAAGTTTTTTATGAAATATGGCGATAAAATGCTTTCTATTAATTACCCTACGTGAAGAGATTAGTAACGGACTTAATTTTGGCGAATCCCCAGCACAAAACTGAATTAGCCGACTTTATTTTTAGCAAATTTTGAAATGCGATAGCGAGATTTTAAATCTCACAAAATGTTGTTTTCTATATAAAAACTTCAATTTTGGCTACTAAAGCTCTATAATTTAGGAAGGAAATAAATATTAGTGGAATTAATATCTCGCGAATTTTCAATTAGCAAAATTAGCTAAAATTAATTCCAACCATTAATTTCTTCCAGTATTGGTTGGTATACTGCAAGTATAAATAACTGTGCTTGTTTGACTCTCTCTTTATCTTGCCCATAATTGTAATTGTACCGTTGTGTACAGAATTGAATACTCATGTACAGGTCTCTAGGTCGTTTGATCATCTTTTCTAAATTAACCCCAAACCTCAAACCCAGTCACCAACATATATTCTATAATTCATGACTTTGGTGACCTGTGCTTGTATATTCAGTTTACCTAATTGTGCTGCTATATTGAATAGGTAATCTAGTTACTGTGGCATGTTGCCGTGGCTTTACAGACAGGCTTGATTACATTATGCCCTTCATCATATTATACATACTGAGCAACTAATCAATTCTTATAAAGAACAGTGGTCAGTACCTGCCACTTCATATTGCCTTACCTGCCCCAGTTCTTCTGTGCTGATAGTTCCGCTGCCATCATCATCAAACATATTGAATGTGTCTGTTAACTCACTTATCTCCTCCTGAGTCAAGTTATCCACCGGGTTAGACTGTAACCCGCCCATTATTTGTTATATTATTTACAGTGGTATCTGTCAGAACTCTGGGGTTGGCGTCAACGAAGTCAGTCGCTAGTTGCGTAACAATAATCCACAGGCTAATTAATAGTAGTCAAAGTTTTGGTCTGTGCTGCCTTCACCCCCAATCTATTTTGATTAGTTCCTATAGCACGTATTCCTCTCAATCTACAATTACAAGTATATGCTATACTAGTCATTACAAAGTGCTGTCTGATATTGTCGAGAACTCTCCGTAGACAATCTATTGACTTAATGCACAGTAATGTTGATATGTAACTGGCTGTGTGGCGCCCGCTTTACATATGTTTATGAATCCCCCTCACAATTTTGTAACTCATTGATGTATGTATTTGTGTGTTTTTGATGTCAACACGGGCTATAATCAAACTGAAAAGGGTTTTCAGAGTACAAAAATATAAAAACATAAATAAAATACTCTTGAACAATACGGCTATTATTACAATTACGTTATCAATTGGTGGTAATGAGAGTGCATTAGCTATACCGTTTACTTTTACCTTTGCATTAGGGACTCACCCTATACTTAGCCCTCCTCGGTTGGGCCTTAACTCATGAGGCTACAGTTATATTTAGGTCTCTAATGCATAAATACTCGGAATGCCTTATTATCAGAAATTGGTCAGACTCCATCATAAGCTCACATGCCACTCTGTAGTCATGGATGGGGGGGGGGTCGTTCTCACCACCCGCAAGTGCAGGGAGTCAGGCGATAGGGACCTGCACTGATTGCCCTACAGCACTGCATCGTTTTTATTATATTTCACAAATTGTTTACGGAATAATTATACACATATTATGTATGGATCTATTCTTTTACGAAAAGCAGTAATCCACAATAAGTTCAATGAATGTTTATAGTTTATTTACAGTCCTAATTACTCAGCGGTGTTTTTTCATATAATAGACAGTATGTTCTTTCTCAATGGAGTATTCTGTAGGCCTATGCTAATATAAATATATAATAATAATAATTAATTTTAGTTATAATATAGCTTCACACTGTCAGTGTCAGCAAAGCTACCATTTGTCAGCGCAGTACAATCACTTAACGTCTTTTAAATCTGTACGCTACCATCTGTCAGTGCAGTACAATCACTTAACGTCTTTTAAATCTGTACGCTACCATTTGTCAGCGCAGTACAATCACTTAACGTCTTTTAAATCTGTACGCTACCATCTGTCAGCGCAGTACAATCACTTAACGTCTTTTAAATCTGTACGCTACCATCTGTCAGCGCAGTACAATCACTTAACGTCTTTTAAATCTGTACGCTACCATCTGTCAGCGCAGTACAATCACTTAACG
>JAOQGN010098440.1:0-11988 GCA_027564295.1 Himantozoum antarcticum
TATTTAAATTGTCAATTCAACACAAATTTTGGGAATAATCCCTGATGAAAATCTAACATTTCGCAAACACATATTGAGCATACGTCAAAATCTAAATTTCTGTTTACTGATTATGAGATTTTTATCCAAATGTCCTGATAGTAAAATTATGACGGACATTTATTACACCTTCTTTTATCCACATTTAATTTATGCTTTAGAATTCTGGGGTCACACACCACTCAAGTATTCTGGGGTCACACACCACTTAAGTATTCTGGGGTCACACACCACTCAAGTACTTTAATCAAATTTTGGTCTGGCAAAAGCGAGCTTTAAAACTAATCCTCGAGCGTCCACCAAACAACTCCATTCCTGAATCTTTTGCTGAATTGAAAATAATGCCAATTGATGTTCTTTTTAAGGACAGGTTGGTGCTATATTTTAAAATATCTTATGACATTGATTCCCTTGTTTTTAATAATCAGTATGGCTCACGGTATTCAACAAATAAAGAAATTATTCCTTTAAAGGTAAAAACTGAATGTGGGAAACGGTCAATCTTGTTTACTGGTGTCCAACTATACAGTGAGCTGACGTGGGATCTGGTAGACTTCTCACCAGGAGTCTTTTGATCATCGCTGGCCGCGAGCCTGTGGGAGCGCTATCAGATGGAGTTGTGAGGTGGTTGACGTTCATATTATTGTGCTAATTTCAACAATAATTGTAACGTCTTTTTCCTTTTTCATAATGTTAATTGAATGACATTTTTTTTTTAAATACTGCTGACACTGGGCTGTTGAAACTCTAGTCTCAGACTATCTGACAGTCTTTTGCATTCATTTTCTTATATTCTTCCTTAATTTAATATTTCTATGTTAATTATGTTTGCGCAATAAAGCAATAAACAACGATAAAGGTGGAGTTGCCCCCACGGCGCGCCTGGGCAACGAGAAACAAATGTAACAAACAAACAAAGGTAATGAGAAACAAAGGTTTTGACTCCTGAGTCGATTTGTGAACTAAACATAAATCGATCATCCATTTGTCAAAGTTTATATCTGTTCATGTTGATTTGTAAAAGTGAAAATTTTCATTATTTAAGCATCAAACATCATATTTTATGATACCTTGATATAATTCTATTTCATACACGTATATAATTACGTGTATGAAATAGAAACTTACCTTTTTCTATGTCAGTCATAGAAAAAGGTAAGAAATAATCAATGTTGAATCAATAGTTGAAGCCTACAATCGCGATATCGAATTAGGTTTGGAAACCTAATTAGGTATGGAAACCTGAATTGTTGCCATTGAATTGTTGAATATTAGCAACGGTATATTAACTGCTTTGATGCTATTTCTTCAATTCAGTGCCCCAACTTGATCATGGTATTGCAGTTATTTCTCAGACAAATTTGAACAGTTCTTTATGCAAATAACGAAACAATAACATACATGTAAATCGATATAATTATTGTATTCAGCAGAACAATAGTGTTAACCTGAGTCAGGGGCGTATACAGTTGTGTATTGACAGAATCTTTTTTGCCTAGACTGTGGAAACTTGCAGTATAACATATATGGGTTGATGAGAAGATTTAGTTTGCAAGAAACTGAAGCTATGCTCTGTATTCCTACCTTGAAACCCCTTGAAGCTAATTCAACAACTATTAAAGTTGGTTTTGCCTAGATGGCGTCTAGGCATTTTAGTGTTCACAGATTTTAGCCTAGACTCAGTCTAGGGCAGTCTAGGCAGCACTACACCACTGGGCGTATATATAAGGGTCACGACACGACGGCATGTTGTGTATGATTTCATCCTGTAGAGAAATTTCTTGGTTTTCCAATGGTGAAAACCCCACCTTTCTAACATAACTAGAACTCTTTCTATGATCATTTTAGAGGTACAACCTCTAAATCGCAATTTTACAGTGATTTTAACAGTTTTAAGTGAACATTTTTTCTAAAATTAAGATGTAGGGTGTAAAATTGAAAATGTAGGGTGTAAAATTCTGAAAATGTAGGATGTGATTTTTTTTATATACGCCCCTGATCTGAGTTGAATTCGAATTATCGCAACAAGTAAAGCAAAACTTGATCAACCTATTGCATTGATTGCATATTTACTTCTGAATCTGACTACATAGTACATCTTCTTTGTTATTACTGAAATTTGAAACTGCGTGCAGTCTTTACTCTGCTACGTTCACTGCAATTATTTGCGATCAGCAAACCAGTTTACGTTTATTCGATGGATAATTGATACCAAAGACATTGTATCCGAAAAACTTTTGTTGCACCGCATTTATTAAAAGTAATATTAATCTAGCTTTACTTTTCAGCCTGGGTCCTAAGTCTTTTGCAGGTATTGAGGCCACAATGTACGCATAAGTATTAGGAATCGAGACAAGAAGATTTAATATGAGTGGTTTTTTTATCATTGCATCAAGGAGGGTAACAAAAGAGTAGTTAGGCGTGAGGAAGTGTTGTAATAGTTTCTTGTTGGCAATCATAGCTTACAATACATCGCATTCCATCACCAATCCCTTTTGGGATTCGGGAGCATCCATCTGTGTGATGCAGCATTCATGAATTCATTCATATTTAAAATGTTTACAAATTTATGTTTAAAGTTATTTTGATTCTACTCCCCACAATATATATTGGTAGACTGCACCCAAGCATTTTTGGTTTTTCGGGGTGGCGATCAATATGCCAAAAGACTATATGAGTTTATTCCCAAAAGAGCTAGAGCTCTACGTGGAGGCGTGTCCATTGATCTCAACGATTTCTGACAAAGAGGACTGAACATATTATTACTAAATAGATATAAATAGTAGTAGACCTCATGCACGTAATAAGAAATATTTCTATAGGCTACATACACTTGACTTGACATACACTTGAGTGTCACACCAAGGAAATAGAGTGCTCTAGTTTAGCTCCTTGGCTACTCTAAGCATATTATAAATTATATCATATCAACAGATGGTGATTAGATGGTGATTTCAAATCCGTTATTATCAGCAATCAGTTGGATAGCTGACGTTGTTTGTGACATGTTGTTACTGAATATGTGTATGCAGTTTTATAGAGTTCCATTATGTACAAGTTTATATCTAAAAGAAGAGAATTTTCCATGGCAAATTTTTGAAAATGGGAGAAAAAGAGTTTCAAGCAGTATACGATAAGTGCCTTGAATAACAATCACATGTCAAATTCAATTTTCTCTGTAAGAAATTATGTAGATTAGTCGAAATCATCTCCGTCAATTTGATTTCTCAGATATCTATTAGTGGAGTGCTTCAAATTTCAAGCTTCAAAGTTGCAAGTAATGGAGTTAAAGATGGGACGGTTTGGTAAAATCAATCAGAACGTGCCAGTAGGAAAACATGTCTATCATATTTAGTAAATGATGGAAGTTATTCCAATTTATGGAATAATGAAGAAAAATACTTCTCTCGAAAGCAAAATACCACAACCAGTAATTGTTTTAGCTGAATGGGTTACAGTAAATGATGAAAGTCAAGTGCAATCTTTCGCATTGTTCGCCATGTTGAACATTTGAAACCGGAGTCCTCAGGAAAGAGCAACAGTTAGGTTTCGTCATTGTTAGTCGATCATGCTAGAGTGTTGGTTGTGATAATGTTGAGATAAGGCTGAGATTTTAGCAAGCTTCAGCAAAGAGTTCAACTCGACGGCGTCCTCTGATCATGGTGTCCAGTCACCTTACACACATGCTTGCATGACGTAGAGCGGCGTTCACAGAGAGTTTCATCCTCTAGCTACGCACAATCATGTCTTTGAAAATGGCTAGGTTCGTTAACGTTTACCAGTGTGTATGAGAGAGAACGTCTACATATAAGAATACATTTAGGCAAATTGACAATGGCCCTTGCTGAAAGCATTTTATATGAACAACCCAGCCCAGTGCAACGGTGTGCTGGGAACCGCTGGCGTCGAGCTGAGAACTCCGTGCTGAACTTGCTAATGCTAGTCGATAATGTTTGATACACAGTCTGAAGCCTTACAGACATTATTTCTATGGTTACTGAATATGTTTTTATTACAGATCACATACCAACCATCCGATAACCAAGAGCGACTTACTGTAAGGACTAAAGAGTAGAGGTTCAAGCGAGAATGTAAAGTGACGTGTCAGGCTTGGCGAACTGTGTTTAGTTAGCCCTATTTCAGGACTCTCAGCATTGCAGGTGTGCATGTGTGTACGTGAGGGGACCCCTCCTGTATGTGTATGTGTGTATGTGAGGGAATCCCTCCGTTTCCTTGTATACACACCTGCAATGCTGGGGACCCTGAAATAGGGCTAGTATTTATTATGAAGCTATGCTGGAGAGCTTTGTAACATTCCCACTTCCGAATGTTTTAGTTTACTGCTGCAAACTATTTGCTAAAATTTGTTATTTCCTTTACTAAACTGCTGCTCCCTATTTAACGGGCCTCTTCAGCCTGAGTTTGTATGAGCAGCAGAACTGGATGTGAAATGAAGAGCTCACCTTCACAGCAGGATGTTCCAGCTGTGATTGGAACTCAGGACTTAGTGGGCCATGAGTGAGAGACCTAGCCACTGAGCCACCCTAATTGCCTTATTGACTAGAACCTATTCCATAAGACTATATTTGCTCTTAGCATATCTAACAGATAAATAGCTCTGTATTCCGAGATTGTGGTACTATAATGAAGTCGCACGAGCACTTCTGTTGGCTACCCCGCCCCTCTCTCATCCTGAAGCCTTCAATACAAAGAGATGTGGATATGCAGTGTGTTGAACGAGTATCGTATTACTAATATTATTCTAACTCCTATTCTAAAATCAAGTAGCAAATAGGCTTGATCCAACATGATACTGGTAGAGAAATACAACTGATGTAATACCGGTTTCCAAATTATTGTTTCTGTGGTAATTTTGCGAGTAATTAGCATATTGGAGCAAAACACTGAAAATAAAACTCACTAGCTTGATGTGTGGACTCCATCATTGCACGCTAGCTCTCTAGTATTCAGTTTAGAGTCACACATCAAGTTAGTGGGCTATTTAGCTTATTAGCTATTTTCTACTGTCAAATATGTCAAGAGGTGGAACGCCGGAACATTATTATTGAATAGTATAGAAATTCTAGCACTCCCTTTTGTACTGGTTGGATTACTCCGACCGGTGTATTTTGCTTAATCGATTAGTATAGAACAATTACACGAAGTTGTATTGTTTGAATTGAGAAAGTAATTTGAGACATTTTGATAGGAGGTGAATACATATAACTTGCTAGCCAAACTATGTCAATGACAATAGAGCAGAACATAATATCTTACATGTTCTGCAAGGCCACATACCTAATATTAGTGAAATATTGTGTATTTTATATAATAATTTTAATATACATTTATTATCAAATATAATTATAGTATCTAATAAATTTTATTAATTTTATAAACTAATTAATTAAATAATTTGAATAATTTTGACTCAAATCAGAATACATCAAACATGTCGAGTAGATTGTGTACCTCAGGCACAATCTCTGGACCGATGTTTTGGTTTACTTTTATAGATTTATATATTACGTAATACACCACAGGTTGCTCAAACATAAAAATGATACACGTCAGCAAGTTGGCATATACTGTGGCAGTTGCAAAGTGAGTCAAAGTCATAGTTTTGATGTAAATAGATGTCTTGATTTCTATAAAAGATATTTTATTTTTGTGTTTGACTTTCGACAATATAGGTATTGCTATGCTACCTAATACAGCATTTGATAGTGCTTCCAATGTACCGTATTGAAACTCTGCTATGAACCAATAGCCTATTAATTTCCCAAGGGGTCGGGTGTAACTATGTAGCAGCCAAACCCTAAACTACTTACAGCAACTTGATGCATAATTAAACCACCCACCATTCAATCGCAGTGCAAACACTGGGATTCAATGGTGGGTGCTCGGATAGCCGCCTTGCTCTCCTGTTCATAATGCATACACTATTATATGAGTGATAACTTTGCATAGCAAGTCGACTGTACCGGGTTAAAACTGCATTTCGTCGATGTACAATTGATGACAATTCGTTATAAAAGTTTTTTGACAGTGAATTTGACTATTCAGAATCAAATCTGGCGCCTTTCGACTAGCTGCAGTGCTATTATTGCACATACATGCCTCATACATACATACAGCACATACATGCCTCATACATACATACATACATACATGCCTCATACATACATACAGCACATACTTGCCTCATACATACATACAGCCTCATCATATTAAATTATTTTGTTGCTATCTCATTATTTGTTACCCTATCCCATGGTTAACTTACTAAACATGCAAGAAGAATGTTGATGCCTGTGGTTACTCGAGTTCTCTCAGCGGATACAAGGCTTGCTGGATCCTTCCACAAATCGGATCTGAGGTTTAGTGCTAAGGCTAAGATTACCTGTATCATTGCTACAAACATACACAAACAGATATTAGTTTGTCTGCCGATCTAACTATGCATTGTTGTATCCAGAAAGAAAACACTATTTACTGCAAAATATAGAATTTTCACCCTACTATAGCATAAACCGAGCACATTTGAGTGCAAAACTCCCGTGGCAGTGCTATACTGATCACCTGTCATATAACTGTAAGCCAATAAAGCGCAGCAACTAGTCATCCATTTGTTCATTCCGCTTCCCTCTAATTACAACTTTCACAATCACCATTACAAATCTATCTACAACTACAATACAATATCTTGAATCGGTGTCGAAAATTGACGGTATGTGGAGCCATCGGTGTAGATTAAGGAGATCATTTACCAACAGAAATCGGCAGATTCTTGTGTTGGCCTGTGTTCTGTGGGACAGAGGCAACTTTGTCTCTATCACAATATTCAAATATCACTTACCAAAGAGCATCAATATAACGCTGACAATCACAGTGCACACATTTCTCCATCTTGAGGCAATCATTTTTGATATGCTGCCTTATCCTGATCTCTTGTACACCTAGTCGCCTATTGCTGAGGCCTGCATACACAGCAGCAGCAACCTGCAAGATTTAATCAATGCAAGCAATAAGGTCGATGTCTGCTAGTTTATAGGTGGGGCTCGCACTATGCAATGCTTTCAATACTATCACATAGAAATCATCCACCGGTTATGAGACGTATGCTGCTAGCCCAATCACGTGTAAGCTACGAAATTCCTGCTTATACCTTGCAGCACAATCAATACTCGTGTTAACAAAATAATAAAGCAATCATGCAACTTGCATATCATGTAGTCCATTGACTCTCTATACAATACCTATAGAAAAATTGAATAATACATAATATAAGAAAAGATCGTCTCATTGTGTTATACTGTATATAGTATATAGTATACGTTTGCTGTAATTACGATGGCATGTGTAAAGACAAAATAATACCGGCCTTTGTCTGTTCATAGATGTTAAATTGCTAACCAGTTATTCTATACAAGTACCGTGCTCAGATATGTGTAGCTCTATAGCAGCAAGGGAGATAACTCCAGCCAACCTTCAAATATATAGAATATTGCAAATAAGTCGATGTGGTATAAAGTATAATTCCTTTTCAGTTTGGTGAGCGCGATGAAGTCACAAATTCTCAATATTCTGTTTGGAATGCTAAAACCTCGGCTCCGAAATCCCAAGATCTAGTTCGATGTTGAAGTGAATCAAAGTGACTTACCGAACTGAAATTATACCAATTTTGTTACTAGTTATACTTCAGGAATCACCAATTGTAAGACTCCTACTGTAATAGGCCCATAAAAATACATTATTGTCATTATCTACATGCATTAGCACACAGTCATCGTTGTTCGTGAAAGTATTGTCATTATCAGAATTATGCATAAAAACTGTACAACGTAAAATAAAAGTATGGTAAATAACGGACTCTTTGCTACAGCTTTGCTAGAGACACACAGAAAGCAAGCAAGATAACCTTCATACGGCCATGCCTCATAATGGAGATTGAAGTCATAATTACCATAATGGAAATATGACAAAAAATTTGAGAATTCTTATGTTGATAGGCTAATATGCTATAATTCTATACATAAAATTGCAATTTTTGTCTATTGTCTGTGTTGAGAGCTTGGAATAGGCAGAATGTGATGAAATTGGCAAAATTCAAGTTGAGCAAATATTTCTTCGCAATGAGACTGTGGAAATTATTGCCAAAAGCAGCTGTTAGCTACGGAACCCCAGTAATGGCTAATTACTACTAGTATACATACGTGATACGTTGATAAAAGAATTTCAAATTGGGGAGTGTCGAAGCTGTGAATACGCCAGAGGTAGCCAATTTATGAAACAAACTGATTATTATAAAATGAATGGGTTAATATAAAACAAGTGGGTTACTATAAAATCATCAAGTGAATAATAAGAATAGGTCTTGGTTGTTCTAGAACAATGTATATAATTCTGAGAAATGTATAAATTCTTGGTATATCAATTAAGATTGAACAATCTCAATGATTACTGATCAAACAGCATCATTATATTGTCTAGATAGGTAGGACTCGGGCAGCAAACAAAACTTGCAAATATAAATAAAGAATTATAACGTTATAACATTTCATAATAAATCATTAGCATTGCATATTCATCACCAAATAGAACAAAATCTTAGGTTATGGACGGCAATCATAGTTAAGATACCAGTACCACGCTATCACTGATGTAAACTCCACCCACAACTTCTCTAATAGTAACATTAAATAAAACATAATTATATATTGCGAAATCAAGTTCCGCCATAATATGTAAAAGAAGAATTTTGATGCCGCATTCGTGATATGAGACATGCTATGTGTTAAGTATCAATTTAAAACTCCCAATTAGAATGTTTCTCTTATAAATGCTAGTCACTGATTGGTGTATTCAATATTTCAGCCTCCGGTGTCAGATTTATAATTATTTCTGTAATGCTAAGTTTTTTGCCCTGACTCATTCAATTGCCATAGATAAGGGTGTCAATCTATTCCTTGATGACTCTATGATGGCAAAATTGCTCTGAATTTCAATGCAAATGTGTGACATTAGAAGTTGTCTGTTCGTCAATAATATAATTTAAGATGCTCGAATCTCGGATATATATATCATATATACATAGACCTCGGACCGTAACAACGGCATATAGGAAGAAATAAAAAAACTTATTTTATCCCCACTGCTGCGCCTTACTAATCATTAATAAATAAGAATAACTAATTGGTCATTGGACAGGTGTACAAATAAATTGCCTATAGTAACAGTACACCAACCAGCAAACAGTAAAGAGTAGGGCAACACAATTTATACTCATGGCTTTGGCAAGTTCTATCTAAAAGTGGCTTTGATCACAAATGGATTGGAGGAATACTAAATAGCAACAAATTGGACATAACTTATGAGTGATATGTAGAAACAATATTTAGGTCAGAAAATGACATCGATACCAATATTATAACGACAGACATAACTGCTTCATAATTTGAAGGACTTTGAGCAACTACAGTAGGCTTTAAAGCTTGGGATATAGCATTGCAATCGCCATTCTAACCAACCATCAATATACTGTTATTATGTCCAATTTGCGGAGTAGGTACATACTATGTATAGTTGACCTATATATTACAGTCCTGCGTCAGTCTATACTGTAGACTGCTACAACTCTGTTATAAATGATATATGGCACAGTCAAGGCAGTGCATAGGGTTAAAGGTCATGATCAGCTACACTCTGTTTGAGGTATTCACTGTATAGCTGCTGCTTCTTCGCTTTAATAATATCATGAACGTATGTCCTCTGGTCTGCCAGCACTCTCCTCTGCTTGCGAGATAGTCTGGGTCGTAACCTGAAAGTAGACACAGCAAGTTTAAGGTACCAAGTAGAGAAGTATGTGCGGAGGTATACGATGTATTACAATGAAGGCTAGCCATGTTGCTTTTTCATACACACGAGAGTCACCCACCGGTCAGACTAAAGCAACGGGGAACGATCCTGGTACACCTACACCTAGACGGATGGCCACATTTGGCGACATATATTTATTTGGAAACGACTCCCTGTTGAAGAGAAAAAACATTTTTTCTGGCGCCCAATAATCTTAGTGTGTGGATCACTGGGCTGGTGTTGGTGACAGGAATTACACCCAGCCGTAAAAAATTATCTTAATACAGAGTGAGCTTTCTGGTCACTGATCTAGGTAGCAATTGACAGGCATCTACCAAAAGTAGATACAAATAATACCCGAGACTTTGTGATAATGAAAAAATACGTGGAAGTTAGATAAATGTTGGGTCAGTTTAGGGCATAAGAGGACTCAATTTAAAAATAATGCCTTGCCAGATACTTTGGTCTCTACTAGCTACTTATATCTACAAAGTCTCAATGTGGTCTAATGCTCAAATGTACCAGTTTCTTCTATCACCTTAGTCTGACCGGTATTCAGACTGACTGCTGGGCAATAACTCCCGTGTGTTTGGGAGAACCTGTAGCCAGGCTAATTTCAATGTAGCTTATACTCGTGTATTACGTGATGTCATAGATAATTTGATTTGATTTTTATTTTCTCACCATTTCATATACAATAAAACTGTAAATACTGTAAATTAATGATGAAGCCCATGTGCGCAATAGCATGGCTAATCGAGGCGCTGCGCCTTTTGATACGACATCTCTATCCACTCACCTTGACATGTACTTGGCCAGTCCGAGGAAGAAAACGGATATAAAAGCACAGATTCCCAAAGCATGCCAGTGATAATCTGAGGGCACATTGGCCCACACCACCCTTACTGGTGCCTACAAACATGGTATATAGTCTAAAATAACATACAAACCATGATTGTTATTTAATCAGTAATGCTGCATTTGTAGGATGACTATCTCAACACTGATGGAATCGACATTATAAATGATTTAATATACACACTTAATCATAATTAGTCATTAAATATTGTAAAATTTCAACATGTTACAATAAGTTTTTGTCTCAGTTATAGAATTGTGGGCGAAAGACTGTCATATACGGGTGTTTTCTGAAACCAGTAGATACCGCTGATAAAAGTCTCTGGTGTGAAATCGAGTTGTGAAACCTGGTCTTTGCATAAAAGAAGAGCACGGAAACCCTCATTTAAACCCTCTAATCTAGGCAGTACTAAGGAAGATAAGGAATTGAGAAAAAAAAAGTAATCGCAACATAATTCATATCTGGACATAATTATAATATTGTTTACATAATGTAATCCCTGCGAAACAATCGTTAGATTGTGAGCGATTTAGTTAATAGCGTGCGTCTTTGTACCAGGCAAAAAAGGCTTAGCCACTGCATTTGTAGAATTTTGCAGAAACACACTTAACAGTTTTTTGAGGCTTTCAGAAAATCTATGCACATTACATAAACACTGTTGGTATTTAAGTTGCAATAAACCCTTTGCGCACCTGTGGGATTAACATGAACATTCAAATATCTACACCTCAGCAGATATCTTTGGATTCAAAACGTCTCTATCTCCACTACTATTTTATATAAAAGCTAAAGCTACTTTCGTTTTTGGAACTTCCGTGTGCGCACGCAGAGGGTTCCGGTACACCATTGACTTTCGGTGTTAGAGTGCGTTCCATGCGAATAAGCGTTGGAGTCGTACACTTCGGTTTCATCTCTTTCCGTTTATTCCTCGTTTTTCCTGGTACACATTCTTTTTAGCTTTGTACCTCTTGACGTTTTGGGCACTCCACATGCCGCCCTTGCATAAAAAAACCTTACTATTTCACTGATATCTTCTACTATTGCCAATTATTTACATAAATTCATTGGCGATTTTGGAAATATTTACTAAAACTAGCCTTGCTTACTACAATTCTGTTTCTTCTATCGTTATGCGACCCTTATGTGATTCTTCTATCGTTATGCGATTTTCCACTGAACAAGAAACACGTATTTTTGTTTTTCTTTTCAAAAATCTTACTTGCAACCTCAAA
>JAOQGN010098551.1:0-11987 GCA_027564295.1 Himantozoum antarcticum
TAACTAATAGTAACTTATACTAACTAATAGTAACTTATACTAACTAATAGTAACTTATACTAACTGATAGTAACTTATACTAACTAATAGTAACTTATACTAACTAATAGTAACTTATACTAACTAATAGTAACTTATACTAACTGATAGTAACTTACACTAACTAATAGTAACTTATACTAACTGATAGTAACTTATACTAACTAATAGTAACTTATACTAACTGATAGTAACTTATACTTACACTAATAGTACGAAAGTATCACTAATGGTAAGTCATCAACTAACCTTACACTTAACTACATGTGCATGTATTTCGCAGGCACCACAAATTAAGCAAGTATACCCTAGCTCAGCCCAAACAGCATTTCGCAATCTGGATATGAGTCACCAGGAACCGCTGACTGAGCTACCCCAGAGTAACATGTCATCTGTGGGTCAGAATAATACAGGGCCAGCAGCCTCGGATGTCAACAAACACAAGAAGCCGTGCAACTGTACAAAGTCACAGTGTCTCAAATTGTAAGTTATGTTCACCTGGCTGAGTTGGGATAACACAGTAGTGAGGTGTTTATATTGGAAATCAAGATTCTCGGGTTCAATCCTCACCTGCGACTGTCTATTTTCAACCATTCCTTGGCAAGAACTCATAATTAAATCCTTGTGATGTAAAATCCACATACTTTAATAACCTAACTTTGTATCTTTGGATCAGTCATCGGTTCTAATGGGAATATATTTAGTATTAGTGTCTGTAGCCTCTGAGAGGGTTGTCAACCCTTTATGAAAGACGTGACCAATTTGATGAAAAGCAATTGATAATAGTAAACTTATATTCTGCTGTGATATTTAGAATGATATTTATGCTTGTATATGTTGTATATGACTATATAAAGTGCAGGTCAGAGTGACTTGTAGAGTAATATTCAACTGATTTTCTAAAAAGCCTTGAATCCACAAACTGCTACAATACGCGATATCAAGGTTTGAAAACAAAAAAAAGCCAAAAATAAGCGTGGTGAGAGGTCCCTGTTATGTACTGGGATAGCTCTGTACAACAGGTACTTGCTGGGATTGGAGACATTGGAGCGGGCCTGTCCTTGGGAAGGTCTGGCGGCTCGCTTATGGGCGTGTGTGTGACGGCTTGGGGGTGCGCGCGTCGGGCCGGGCCTTCTCAGTGCGGCGTAGACAGTGATGAATAGCTTACCACATGGGCAGTCACCACTCTAGCTTCGACCTATCCGATTGTCCCATTTGCTTTTTATAATGTGTTTTTAATTACAATACTACCCTTATATATTTTATATTTAGTATATACGCAATAAAATTTTATTAAAAAAAAACAAAATTGGCTTGCATATTGTTACAATATCATAGACTGTGGAAACACTGCTCCATATACCCGTTTAGCGCTAATTTGTAGAAGCGTGTAAGAGTACGAATAACGTATAAAGAATGTCATTTGTTTTTCCCTCGTTGCTCGACTCATTTCCCTTTAGCTGTTAGCTTATTTGCTTTTTAGTCTACATAAAAATCTTATCGTTCCATGCGAGATGTGACAAAATATATTAACCAAACCCATTTCACCAACCTAGAATCCTAGATCATAACATCTAGCATTGTGATTGAGTTTGAGTAAATGATGGCTCAAGATTGCGTATTGATAATGAACGGCTCATATATGACTAATGGGAGTGCAACTCCTATTACAGTTGCAATTTCCTCTAGCCCACTTTATCCAAATCCATCTGGTGTATTGAGAACTCTACAGCGTAGCTAATTCCATTGTAGAGTACTATTTAGTTTACATTTATAATCTTGAAAGCAAAGATTTTTAATGTAAATGCAAAAAATGAATTTTACTAATAATAGTTGTAAGAATTTTTAAAGCCATAGTGCATTATAATAGTGTAAGGTCAATCTAAATTATTAGATCCTAATGAACAATTTTTTGTCTGAGTATCTGAATAGCTGAGAATATTATGTATTAGGGCTTGGTCGAGTCCAAGTTCTGGAGGTCGTGTACGCATATTTTATGTACTCAAGGTCCGGGTTGGGTAGCATCGGGTCAGAGTGTACAGGTTTCATTATATTTTCTTCATATCCCATGGTTTATAATTTTATATTGCGAATGTGTATTTCCTACAGAAAATACATGCGGGCTGCAAGAGTTAAATTTCTTTTAGTTTCGATCTTTAATCGAGTACCACTATCAATATCGAGCAAGTGATTGGTATAATTGTTGAGGATTTGCCCTCTCTCCCACTCTGGCTGCAAGGACAGTTACACTAACTGCGATATAAATTATTATTGTTATTATTTGCGTACAGCCCAGCCAAGTCACGGCTGAGCCAAATGGCTGCCATTTTGTCTGCAGCCTTGTTTTTTATAGGGCCTATTACTATATATAGTCATTGCATTACTGTGTTATACCTCTCTCACTGACAGGAATCTGAAGGAACAGGTTGTTATCCATTTGACATAGACTCTATGTCATAGAGTAACCAATAACTGTATTAAATTTTATATTATCTGTATTACTATTAGAGTAAATAGAGTAATAGACCCCCATACAATTGGATCAGCAGACCAGTCTCTAATGTGACTGGCACCTGATCCCCTTTTCCATTGCGTGAGCTAACTACAGCACTCAGTAGTTTATGGTTGTTTCTCAGTAGTAGCCGGAGTTCCCATTCCCAAATTGGACAAATGGGGTGACAGGATGGCTCAGTGGCTAGATTTTTGGTTATGGCCCACAAGGTCCCGAGTTCGAATCCCAGCCGGTCCATCCTGTTGTGAAGGTGAGCTCTTCATTTCAGTTACACCCGACTAAATACACCACTGCAGTGATGTGGTTATACCTCAAATCTAAATACATCACTGCAGTGATGTGGTTGCTTTGCTCATGTATTTGTACTGTATATGGGTGGAAGCAGGTGGGTCCTGGGGCGTTTATCAGATGTGGTGGCCCTAAGACAAGTGGTTGCAGGTTCATGTGTTATTCTAGTTACCACATTTAATCATTTGGTACTTGTAATATATCAGTGCTGTTGGTATTTTGTGTCAAGAGATGTCTGCAACTCAAACTAATGTCAGAATCTGATGAGCTATGCACTGCATGTGGTTTGGCAGTGTTGGCATAATATCACAAGCTATTATAGCACCGGAGCTTATGCCATAATATCATGATAATATGCCAACATGACACAAGAAAACCATAGCTGGATTAATACTTCTATCATCTCTTATATATAATTATATTTAGCAGTACTCTAGTTCCACTATTCTTTGGCCACACAATTTATATGCTAATTTATATGATAATAATACAAGTGGTATCAATCAGTCAGAATGATCAAACCAGTGGATGGATTTATCAGCAAAGAACTAGACAGAATATGTGTTTAACAAGACATGAGCGATTTATTATAGTAAAATAAAACAAAATCAGAAGAGTAGCAGTGATACAGCAATGTAGTAAATTATATTATAAAGCAAACAAAAGAAATAATAAAATTGGTCATTGGAAGGCTAAATTATAATGTATTAACCAATAAAATTATAGTGTAGGGTAAGCAATGCAGGGATGAGGTAGAAAAAAAGTAATTTATTGTGGTAATGATAACACACAGAATAGGCCACTCATTCATACCAACACTGGAACTCGATCCAGCACTGGCACTCACTCCAGTGCTTTCACTCATTCCAGTGCTGTCACTCATACTATTTATTTATACACTCATTCAGGCCCTCTGGGTTATCATTATGTTAAGGTCTTGGTCTTCCAATGAAACAAAATAAATGATATAATGGCAAATGATAATGAAATAATGACAAAATAATAATCTACATTGCATGTATCCCTGTCCTAGGTATGCTTATCAGCTTCATAAGACTAACTACAGAACTGGGCCAGTTAATAATCAACAATGATTGTGCCGTAGCGACATTATTATAAAGGCCAACCATAAACAAATATACATTAAAAGGTTTTGGGGATCAGCCTCTAACGTGATACATAAATCTAAATGCATCTTCAATAGACGGGAAACTAATAAACATGATAAGTTAATACATATACGTAGCATTTGGATGAAAAAGCTATCTTCTCTGGGTGTAGAGTATCATGTCCTGTATTATAATCTGTAGAGCAGCTTGCCTACAGCTTGTGCAGCTACACAACTCAGGGCATGTTTGGTACACCAAGTTTGGTTAATAGTAGGTGTCATGGGGCCTGGGTGATTGGATATAGAACATTATTGAGCTCATAGAGCAGGCATAGAGCAGGCTTTGAATAGGGAGGGTAGCAGTGCGGTTTGTCCACCAGTTTCTGTTGTCCTGTCAAGTATATGTTGGACATATAGTTGGACATATAGGCTACACCCAGCCTAGCTCTGTTTAACATTCTTTTCTGATGCGTCGGCCCTGCAGATAGGACACGTTCGATTGGCCTACAAACAAAGGGAGATCAAATAATGCGTAACCATGGTAGTTGACACTTCCCTTCTCATCTTAGCATATCATTTAGTTAAAAGGACATATAATACTCCAGTTGTCAAACGAAACTTTCTCAACCCATATTCAATACACACTATGGTGGTGGATGAATTTGACAGGCACATAACGCTTGCATGCATGTCCCAAGCACTACTAGTGCTCACTTGCCTATTATGTTATATCACAATTTCAATCATTTGGGTGCAGACAACTCTTAATTAGTTAACACTATTAAGCCTGTGGTTCAGCACCAATAGCAGCTGCTTGACACTAACACAGTAATACAGCTGTTTGTGTTGGCTTGTGGTTATAAAACCCAACATCTGTGGCTATGTTATGCAGAGCTAGCAATGCTTAGCACTTGGCAACTTTTAATTGGTTGTCACGGATATCCCCACCACTTATGACTGATGGTTATGAAATAGAATGCTTCATTATAACATCAAGTATAACCATCTAAATAACCTACCTTGAGCCATTTGTCCACACATTTAGTATGGAATTCGTGTCTACAAGGCAGAACTCTTAGCATTTGCTTGGAGTCAAAATCGCACATGCACACTACACAACAAGTCTGGTCCTTTGCTGGCTCCCTATCAGCATCAGTGCCAAATCTGAAAACAAGAGTAAACGGGCTAGTTTGGGTCCATTTACCATCTGACAATATACTGTTATAACAGCTTATTATAAAATGTGTCATATAACTTGGAACTTGGCTGCTCCCAGTGACATGTAAGTATTAGTGGCTGGGCATATCTAATTAATGATGTCTCACAAAATAGCAAGGAGTATTCAAGCATCCAAGTATTTGAGCATTCAATTTTAAATGGAGTGGCGAAACCTCAAAAACCAGCCATCAGAAGATAAAAACGCAGCTGCTTTGTGACAAGCAGACAAGTGAAGTGGTTTAATACAGATTATTCTAGATTTTCAGTTAGCACTGAATCTATATGATTACCCACTATTAAGATTAGCTCTTATTAGAATGATGGTTTGAAATGTTAAGAAGGCCAAAAGAATGCACCTAGGCGACTTTCATAAGTAAACTGTATCTGGGAATATTGCAGAGTTGAAGCACATAATTAATACAGCCTGATTGATTGTTCATATATTCAATGATTTTAGCCCATATCTATTTGCTACATTTCTTCCTCCAAATACCGGAACAATTTGGCCATCAGGTTCAGATGTAAGTCAATAGTTATAATATCGAAGATGCCTGGCAAAACGGCAAACATTTAGGGATACGACGTACAAACAGTCAACTATATACAAATTCATGCTGCATACCGATATGAGACGAGTTTTTCTATATCTGATTTAGTGAGTCCACGAGGTTTTGCTTCCCCTAATCTATCAGCAAGATTGAGCAACGCTTCATAGTTTTCGGCTTCTGGGGCTTGTTCCGTGAATTCAGCTCGGATTGGGCTTGTGGTGTTCTGTTGCCCATTGCCTAACATAGCCCTGAAATAATATTACACATCAGATAAGGATAAGGTAAATAATCAACAGTTGGAGATTAGCAATCTGTCAGGATGTAATGTACTATGTAAGCGTTATAGTTCTTGCTCATTAGCATACAGTTAAATATGAGATTTTATTGTTCTTTGTTGATGAAGAAGGCCCGCCGGTCCCAGCACATGTTTGCGTAATAGTGGTGCACTTCTACAACATCGTCATCACTGACAATATGGAATAGATTTATTATTACCAAAGATTGAATTAATCATCTTCGCTATCTCTCCACTAAATAATGATATATAATATTCTTATGAATCATATAATTGTAAAAACTTCACCAGACCAACTGTTGACCATAATCTGCACCTCATTGAGTTAGCCATCAACATATTTTATTATTAGCATATTACTGCTCATAAGTAAAATTCATTGAAAAGATATTTCAGTGGGTATATTGTGGTTGACTGGGTGGAGAATAGGCAGTGAAATCATTAGCTACAGTATGGAATGGAGGGTGTAGTGTACCACATACTCAGAGGCAAAGTCAGAGCCAGTTCAATAACTCAGCAAGTACACTGCTACACCAGGCACCATTTAGTATAGGTATATCCAGTAAGCAAATACTGAATATGTATTACTTGGCCGATACTGTCAGTCACTGAGCACAAATTTGACCCATTGGTTAAGTAATTAGGTCAAGTAATTAGCGGCAAACGAAGAGGCAGCTGCTCAGCAGACAGCGTATCAGCTCTAGCTGCTCAGCAGACAGGGTACCAGTTTCGACTGCTCAGCAGACAGCTACCAGCTCTAGCTGCTCAGCGGACAGGGTATCAGCTCCAGCTGCTCAGCGGACCGAGTACTGGCTCCAGCCGCTGAACAGACCGAGTACCGGCTCCAGCAGGTCAGCAGACAGGGTACCGACTCAGGCTGACTATTGTGCTCTACTTACCATATCTGTAAGAGGAATGCAGGACTTTGAGTACCGGGAACAGGTGTGTGGAAAGCCATTGGCATTTGTTGCATTCTTCTGCTAGGGAAAGTCCTATTGCGCACATATCTGGCGTATGGGTTTACAGTGGCATTTGGATTGCTCATGTCCATAGCGGCCGTCTGTAAAATGAATCAAATATACTCCATCCAAGAGAGGAAACTTTTATGTGATATAATATTATATTACAAGTGCTACCTATGCTGAAATACACAAAAACTCAGGAGATTATGATTGTGTGGTTGGTTAGCAGACTAGAAGCGTGTGTGGAGACTTGTCAACACAAAGAGTTCATCTCAGGTAGAGCATCTCCACATGAGCTGCTGAGTATCTCACTGAGCATGACACAACCAGTGAGAGTACACAAGACTGTATGTGACTACAACTATGAGTACACAGAACTGTCTGTGACTACAACTATGAGTACACAAGACCGGCTGTGACTACAACTATGAGTACACAAGACCGCCTGTGACTACAACTATGGGTAGACAAGGCCGGCTATGACTACAAATATGAGTAGACAAGACTGTCTGTGACTACAACTACGAGTACACAAAACTGTCTGTGACTACAACTATGAGTACACAAGAACGGCTGTGACTACAACTATGAGTACACAAGACTATCTGTGACTGCAACTATGAGTACACAAGACCGGCTGTGACTACAACTATGAGTACACAAGGCTGTCTGTGACTACAACTATGAGTACACGAGACTGGCTGTGACTACAACTATGAGTACACAAGACTGTCTGTGACTACAACTATGAGTACACGAGACTGTCTATAACCACAACTATGAGTACACAGGCTGTCTGTGACTACAACTATGAATACACAAGACTGGCTGTGGCTATAACTATGAGAACACAAGACTGGCTGTGACTACAACTATGACCACGAGAAGCAAGACAAACAATAAAAAAATATAAACTTTATTACAACAACTGTTTCATATTTATTGCAGTTTTATTCGACTTGTCAATTAAAATACAGTCATGTCAATATTTTTACTATTATAAAATTATTACTATTATTTATTCTCCGTCAAAGGGGAAGGATAATTTATCGGCTTAATAATTATTGTACAAAGAAAAATGCTAGAATTATGTGATCAAAAATTTGGCAGTGAACGTATCATTTCAAATTTCAAACAAATTGCTATACCATAACTATCAACATATACCGTGCAGTAAAATATATACACGTACATACATAGTACTTAAATCTATAACGATACCAGAATATTAAAACTCGTTCCCTTTCAAAAAAGAGCCTGTTGACTATTTCTGCACTTACCTGGTGCATTGAATGATCTGTTAACAGCATAGATACAGGCTGGGGCATATTGGCTATATTTCTCATCGAGGGTCTACTATTGAGAGCACTGTTAGTAGGTAGATGAGCCGCTAGAGTAGCTGCTGCCACGGCTGCAGCTCTGACCATCTGCTGCTGTTGCTGATGCGCTGCATTCTGGTTTTGTTGAGCTTGAGTCTGCTGGTGTAAGACGGATTGCCTTTCTGGTGCAGCTAATTCGTGGATATCCATCACACCCTACAATGGCATACAAATACCCAAATGTTGACAAACATATATTTATATTTTTATACTGTTATAACATATCTTTATATTTTCTAGGTGGAATACAATTTTAGTAGTTTTGCAATATTCAGGTATCCAAACTGTTTGTGATAAAAAGTCGTTTTCAAAGAACACAAACAGAGAATCAGCTGATATTAAGTAGCAAGTACCACTTAGACAGGTATTCGTATATCCCAGCAATGGATCAAACCAACCATGTGTCTGATGCTGCTGCTGCTGATGGTGAATGTAGAAAGTAGCCAACTACAACTAGTGGTTGGAGTGCCAACTACAACTAGTGGTTGGAGTGCCAATTACAACGAGAGTGCAGGCCTACATAGTAAAACAGTTTAAACATCGGAGTTTGCCAAGTTGCAAAAGTAGGTTGCGTTGATAGTTCTGCAATACTTTCAAAACAAAAGTTCATGTATGAATGTATAAAAAAATGTAGTTGATATTGATTGTTTGTTCAGATATCTTGAGAAGGAGTCTTGCCAAACAAAACAAGAAAACTTAGGCTATTGAATATTACCAATAGTTGCTACACACCTGTGCTCGATGACGGGAGTTAGGCATCATTCGTGGATGGTTAGATGGCATGTTCATGTTAATCTGTGATCCTGATGGTGCAGGACTGCTGTGACCAGTTGGGGGATAAGTCATGGGTGCTAATGCTGGAGGTTGACCAACCGTATTGTGCATGCTATGGCTAACAGTAGGCATTGAATGAGTTGGAAGACGTGTATTTGTTTGAGGCCAAGGCACATGTACTGAACTGCAAGGTGCCTGTGGTGGTGTCATATGATTAGCCATGTAATACTGTCGTTGAACACCTGTACACAAAGTGGGCACTGAATAAGTTGGAGCTCCTGATAAAGGCATCTGAAATAGAAATGAACAACTCCAAGTGCATGACATTGCAAGTCAAGTGCATTTCATTTCAAGTAATGCTGGTGTCTAAAGATGCGTACAAGGCTATAATCGTTAGTTACTGCAAATCATCACACATAACCACCAAGTGCTATCTAGTGTCTATTAGACCTATTCACGGGGCAATTTAGTCATGGAATGACTCCACCAGTCAAGGCTGATTTACTCTCCTAGTGGCCGCTGGCCAGCCAGTCACTAGCCATTAATGTATGCTAATGACGAACCATAATAATATAGGGTCAAAAAAATTCAGGCCAGTTATGATGCATCCCACTTTGATGAACTGTGTCAGCATCCAGCATTATGACTGCATCATGTCGAACTATACGCAACTACTAAATTAGTAAAATAACTAGGAGACCGTGATTGTATGATACTTGTCAGTGCTAGAACATGGCATCCCAGTACGTACAGTACTACAGTACGTACTGTACGTACAGTACGTACTGTACGTACAGTACGTACAGTACGTACTGTACGTACAGTACTACAGTCCAATCATCTGGTATCTACTGGCATTTGGACTGATAACTTGATAATATGAATATCTAATGAGATGAAAATGTGGTAGTTGGTGGTGAGTTACACCAAACACTAACAGGATTGTAACCATCTTGTAGAGCGAGGTTCTAGATCACAGTTATAGCCAAGTAATGTCTGCTTATTAATACCACCCTCAATTATACCTGTCGGGGCTGAGAGAGATCTAATACAAATGGCCTTTGTTGATTGGAGTTTATTGACTGTGGAGTGGTCTGTTGTTGCTGGTGGCGAGCAGCGGCCACAGCAGATGCTTGCTGTAGATGGCTATGTGCAGCTATCAGAGTGTGTTGAGGTAACATAGTAGCATTTATATGGGCTGTAGGGATGCTGTGCTGCTGAGGGACATACTGTCTAGAGTGCTGTAGTATATGTTGTTGGAGATCAGCTGTAGGACTGCTCTCATTATTGTATGACGTTTGCTGACTAGAATTGTGTTGCAGATATTGTGCTCTTCTGCTCCTTGGACTATTCAACACAAAGAATATGCAACGTTATAAGACACTCAACGCATATAATAATCAACACCTAGAAATCTTGGAACTAACAGCGTAGGGACATTGAGAATGGAGTACTAAAACCCACTGTACGCTAGCTATACAATGCAGAGCATCTTACTATAGGTTGTGTGTAATATCAAATGCAACACCAGTCAGCAATAAAAAATATTTCAATGAAAACATGCCTACAGGGAGTTGAAGCGATTTACTAGTATTTACATTAGGACAGAAGATTTTACAATAAATGTTATCACATGAAAGTTTTTATTAGAGGCCTGCAGGCTTCAGAGTGCTTGTATTAAAAATAATTGATTCGAAGTTTGCTTTCAATGGCAAATGCAAATAAGCTACAACAAATCCCACAGATGATATAAAAAAATCTTGATGAAAGAACAAATAGGATGAGAACAATGAATAATGAAAGAAACTTAGAAGCTCAAATGGTAATATGCCCATAGCCTGCCCATAGCTATGCCCATAGCGTGGAGTGCCCATAGCTCGTAATATGCCCATAGCCCATAATATGCCCATAGCGTGGAGTGCTTGACAGCCACATAATGGCACTAGTGCTCAGAGTGTAGACCATAGAAATAATAAAATTAGCAAAAATCAAACAACCTGTATCAGAGCAAAGTACTTTGATGATGTCTAACAATGCACCGAATCCCGATATATGCCTTCGAAGGTGTTATAATTATATTATTTGTTTTTATTCTTTTTGAGACTGAATCGACCGAGACCCATTGATTAGTCTAATGTCAACAGAATCGGCATGCATTGGCCAAGTGCAAATTGAGCTCAACCTTTATATTCTAGCAAATAGTTGAACATAAATCAATTGGCTCCACTGACTAGCTTTATTACTACAATCAGTTCCTGTACACAAGCGTACAAAAAGCACCAAATAGACCTATAATAAAGATATTGAATGATTATTACTAATAATGAGCTTAGCTGCTGTGAAATCTCTGTTTAGTTATACAAATATACACACTGGCGTGGCAACCTCACAAGGCTCACAACAAAGAGCATATTGGAAATGCTGATAGCGATATGATCTGCCAACAAGCATATCAACATGCATGGCACAATGTGTCTGTGAGAGCATTTGCATATATCTGGTAGGGTGTGGTGTGCAAGATAACCATTATGGTAAACAGCAGATTCATTATAATGCAGTATTGGTGGGGCTGTAGTCTTGCCTGGGTCTGTAGGTACGTAATAGGCATGTGAACGCAAGGTGATTGGTAACATTATAACATAATTATACACTAGAGCTAGTGTATACACCCATAATGTCACCCATTACTCCATTAGTATGCATGTAATGATACAAATGGGCTTAATACAGCTCCATGTAAGACTATCATGTTCTGTCTCCACGGGCGGAGTAGTTCCTCTCTGGCCAACCCTTACCCTTACCCTTACCCTTACCCTTACCCTTACCCTTACCCTTACCCTTACCCTTACCCTTACCCTTACCCT
>JAOQGN010098662.1:0-11985 GCA_027564295.1 Himantozoum antarcticum
TATTTGCATTAAAAATCTTTAAGATTAAATAAGATAATGTAAATTTTGTTAGAATACTATTAATTGAAGAACTTGGTAAGCCAGATTGCCAAGCTCAACAATTCACCTCTCACATTTGATGTTTAATTTGTGTCTTGTGGTAAGACTGCTCCTGTATTGCAGAATTGACAAATGATAAGTGGGGAGTATTGAGCAATGCAAAGGTCAAGGGTGTTGAGTGAGGCAGTGTGTACAAGGTGGTAGAGCAATAGTAGTGAGATTCAAGAGTTCCGAATTTGATTTCCACCAGCTGCCAGCTGCCACAGTCTATTTTGTGAAACAACATATTAGGTAGTACTGTTATAAACCTGCTGTGTTAGAAACAGTGCACTACACGCACTACATGCACTACACGCACTACACGCACTACATGCAATACACGCACTACACGCACTACACACTTTTGAGTTGCACAAGTTAATTTCCCCTAATGCTTCACAATTACATAATTATATATACAGTGCATTATATCAGTATGATATTAGTCTAGCAGTTTTATAACTCTCATGATGGTGGATGGAATTTCTGCCGAAATATAAGTTATAAATTTTAAATGCAATGCTTCTAGTATACCTATTCTTAACTAAACTATTGCCCAATTGATATTTTTAATTAATTTAATAATAATATATTATGCAATAAGTATTTTCCATGGCAGCGTGGCCATACTTGTAGTTGTAGGACTAAATAGGGTAGGGAGTTGGGTGTGTGACATTTAGTGATGGAACCTTACACTCAGCACCCTATTGCACTGTAGTCTCAGGGTTCACAGAATCACAGCCATCATGGGCCATCATGAGCCATCATGAGCCATCATGGGCCATCATGGGCCATCATGGGCCATCATGGGCCATCATGGGCCATCATGGGCCATCATGGGCCATCATGTTTGTTTATGTCACTTGCTCATGTGGCAATTAGTTTTGTCTTAACCAGTGGTGTACTGCTGCAAAAGGACCGATTGCCTACAATAGTTATTAGCTTTACATGTAGTTCGCGAATAATAATAATCAGAGTGGTATAAGATCTCTTATACCACTCTGCTAATAATAATCAATGTTAGCAGAATATTCAAGGACTTCCTTTTTTTATAGCACCCAAGCGCTCACTGGAGATGTTTGGGCACTATCCAGATGACCCTTTGACTAGGAGTTGATGGCTCTGTAAATAAGGCTATGGATTAGAATAAGTTACCCGGCTGGGAAGTCTGATGGTATTTTGTTTGCAAAATATCTTTAGATAGAACCAGTAAACACTTTATTATATATTTTAATTATTTATCTTATATTTTTTTATAAATTTCATCAAATTTATCGAATATATGAATTTTCGATGTCAATAATTCCCCCCATAATTCCATATATGTTTGCAATTAATTTGTTAATTCAAAATACCTGTATAGCTATTACTAATTAAAACGCGAATAGCATTTTCGAATTAATAAAAAAGGACCCCTAGAAAAATAATCAGAACACCAAGCAGTTTCTCTCCCTTTGACCTTTTCCTATAAGCAATATTCGTATGATAAGTAAATCATGTATAATTGCGCGCACACAACATTCAAATATCGAGAATTCATTTCTCCTCTTCAAAATACTGGCAAGTGATATTGATAAACTTCTACTAGACAGAGTGAGACACAGTATGTAGCAGTATCTGCTAGTAAGATAATGCACAAAATATGCAAACAGTTTTTTGCCTCATAGCCTAAGTAGAAAGAGTTGGGGCATTTGACACCTCTAACTTGGACTTTTGACTCTGAGCTTTGGACCAATGAGAGAGGGTTATGTTTTGAATTGACCAATAGGAGATTTAACCTGGTAAGATTTTCCAGGTATTAAACCAGGAAGTGCAGCCCTTTCAGGAATGTGGTGCCTGGGGGAGCATCTCCTTCAGGAATGTGGTGCCTGGAGGTGCGAGTGCAGAATTATTGCACAATGTTTGTTATTGTTTTAGAATGCGTGGAATGTGCAGTTGTTTTCCACGGACTTGTAGAGTAGTTAGTGAGTGCGGTGTCTTGGAGGCGGTGTGGAGCGGGAGTACGCGCCATGCATACCGGGGGCGCGTGGGTTGTTTATGGGGACAGGAAGGGTGACTGTTGGGATATTGATGGGATGGGGTTATCTTTCTATTATGGGACGGGGTCCAATTTATGGGTTGGACCGCGACGACGACAAGAGGAATGAGATCAACGGCGAGACATGGATGGTACAGTGTTACCATCGATGGTGGGGTGTTACCATCAATGGTACAGTGTTACCGTCGATGGTACATTTTTATCATCAATGGTACACTGTTGTCATCAATGGTACACTGTTGCCATTGATGGTACACTGCTACCATTGATGGTAGACCGTTACCATCGATGGTAGACTGTTGCCATCGATGGTGGAGTGCTAGCATCGATGATACACTGTTGCCATCGATGGTACAGTGCTACCATCGATGATGCAGTGGTGCCATTGATGGCGCACCGTTGACATTGATATTTAACACTTAGAGAATTCTGCTAATAACAATAATAATAATGATAGAGCACTTACAATTGTTTTCTAGTGTTCTCCTCATCCATGCTCACTCGACACACGTACTTGTATATCAATTTTATTTTATAAGTTAGCATGATCGATGGATAGCAATAGAAATCAAAACAAAGAAAAAACACACCCGCTAGCTTAGAGGCACTGGCTGGTAATGATGGATTGTGAGTGTTGGTCAGTATATAGATAGTTGTGTTTCAACGCTGATTGGTCAATGAGAAGTGCATAGTCAAAGTGGATTGGTTGGTGCAAATAGGTATTGCTCGGTGTGTAGTTAATTGTGTATCTCTCATCACCGATTGAGCAATTTTTTTTCTCATTACCGATGGAATAACAAAATGGAATTGTACATGAACTCCATCATTTCCATAACGACCCTCACTCACTGAGAGTGGGCCAACCAAAGATTTAATAAGCTTCCGAACGGAGTGTTCCACTTTACTTGTGGCAAACATTTTGTAAGAGTGGGAAACACATCGGGTGTCTTGCGAGGTGACATTTCGTACAAATCAAATAAAAAAATGGCTCATCCATTATTCCAAATACACAGCCAATGCTGACCCGGCTGATCAGATTTATCGGCAGTCAACACGTAACACGTGTTAGCGGATAGAGCAAAATCATCAAGGAAATGATCGAGTGCAAACACTGCTCTAAAGTATTGGCCACGAAACGAATCTTGCTCGAGTACTTCTGCAATGTCTCTGGTATTCACCTTTGTTACATAACACCTGCTGTTAGATGAATATTTTGGTTCAAGTCAATTCCAACAGCTCATCCTTTTGCTGGTAAATGAACACACTGATAGGATCTGCTGTTGGTTCGAAAAACGTAAAGTTCATTAAGATCCTTTGGTGGAAGGTGAGCCCCATCATCACAGAAATAACCAGTCAGGTCAAAGTCGTACAGTGTCCTTCCGTCTTTGTACTCGGTGTAGCTGATGGAGTTGGAATCGTGGGCGTTGGCTTTTCCCGAAGTGACAACCAAACTCGTAAACTCTCGATCGTAGATGTTGCTTGCAAAATCGGGGTTCAAATCTTTTCGCAATGGGAATACCATCAAACAAGAGTTCGAGAGAGGAAACGTTTCCTGTCATAAAGTTGAAGGGATGTTTTCCGTAATCACCGTTCTTGCCACCGTGGTCGACGAGTCCCACAATGACAGGCTTTGGTCTTTTTCCGTTCTTTGTCTGTTGACATTCATACGAGCACTCTGAACTCCTCCACCAATAACGTGAAACTGTGTCTTTATTCGATCCATGGGATACTTTATGCGTCTTCCATCGAGTAGCATAGACACGTGAGCGGACTGAATGGAAGGGTTTACTTTAACTTCATGCACGTAAAGGACGCATAGCGTAATCTTTATGCTTCCTCCACCATCGGGATTAGCATTTGCCGCCGTAAGATAGAACGTAGGATCTGAGCTTCGCATGTATATTTTTAGTGGAATCCCGGGGTACAGATATCTTTCTTGGGAAAACATACTCAAACTAAGGCGAAAACAGCAGTTGACCGACTTGCTCTCGGCGGTAACCGCTTATCGGGCCGTCACATCTTCGTCTGTAGCCTGAGCGTGGTTTTGACTCAAAACTCCATTCTCAAACCATCCCGCCGCACCCAATTGAGAGGATTTGCTGGCCGGTCCATAATTCAACAACGTCTCCACAAAAGATTGGTAAGCTTAGTTTGGCAAATAATCAACATCCTGGCTGTTGAGTTTGAACGTAATTGATTTGAAGAGACTGTGTCTTATGTTGTCTCCGGGATACACCAACACATCTGCAGCTGCTGGAAGATTAGTACCATCAGCCTTGAGTACTTTGAATGTATGATCACAGAATGTGTTGTTTAAATCTAGGTAGTACTTTTCATTGGCAGCGAGTTCGAGTTCGAGTTCGATTTCGATATCTCTATATGGACTATCTCTGACTGGATTACACTCAACTGTCTCACCTCCAAGAACTGAAGTATGCGTGGTGGTGGTTGCAAACAATTCTAAGGAATCTAGGATACCGTCCGGTGAATCCTCATGAATCTTGGAAGTTGTGGACATATAGTTCCGCTGTATGTCCAGTGGTTGTGGACATACATGTAGTTCCGCTCCTATCAACGTTCCGAAAAGAATGAGATTGTAGAGTGGACTACCTCTCTAATATGGTGGCTATTCTCTTTGCCATTCCTTTTTTAACTAAATGGTTCACCGTAAGGATCATCATTGGAAGTACGGATCTGCCAAATAATCCGTTCCATAGCAAATCCTCCCTAGAAAGCTGTAACTGTCCTCCCTTTTGCGCACTGTAGTAGCGAGTGTAGTCTTTAGCCGAATCCTCGACGTTGTAGTCCCCTCATCCACCTTGCAACATTTTTCCATCCTTATCTTTCCTTTTTCTTGATGGAGGTGATGATGCAACAATTTGTGCTGCTGGTGAGGGTTTGCTGTTTTACTCGTGGAGGGGATAGGAAGTTATCCGTTATTCGAGTGGTTCACATCATAGACAAAAGCGTTCTCACTCTTCCGTATGCTTCTACCAACGGAAGCTCTCCACGCCTTGCCCGCTATGACATCTCAAGCAGTTCTGAGTCTACTGTTAAGAACGTGTCCCCCAACGGTTTTTGCACCACTTTTCAGCAAAGGCATTGCGGATTGCATCAGACCCGCGAACAAAGACCTGATTCCGTGTCCTCTCATAGTTGTTCTTCCTTTGAAGATGACAATGCCATGTCCTACTGGTGCATTATAATAATATTTGTAGAAATTGTGCGAATCTTGCTGGTTGTATGGTACGAGCATCGTCAGGTCTTTTGTTTAAAGTGAACTGTCAAGATAACCCTCCCACCTCTAATTGGAACCGCTTCTCCATTGTTGTGTCTTATATCGACCGTAGCGATGTTGCTGCTGGTGTTGGCTACTGGCGTTGGCTACTGGCGAATAGTGAACGTTTGTAAACTCCTTGCTAGCCACAACATTCGTGGATGGATTAATTGGAATGGTACATAAAAGTGGAACCATCCTATCGCCAATTGGTCGAGATTTGATAATGTCTGAATAACCGAACAATGCTGTGAATCCTTGAGCTAGATCCGGATCAAATGGACGTTGGTTTACCTCTCCTTTAGTGTAGAAATGGTCAGCCTTAAATCCCAATAGTCCGACGAGGTCGGCCGAAAACTTGATCTTGCCCCTATCCATTTGGATAACGAGTGAGGTGATGTTGCGTATTGCGTCATATTGAAAAATGATTTCCTGTTTCAAAGCGTGATTGCTCAACGATCTGCTGATCTCATTCAGCAATTCCCGAAAGGATCTATATCTTCCCTTTTTTATCGTGATTTCCAGTTCACGAATGGATTTGGGGGAGAGGTTGGCAACAATAGGCAAGTTGCGAATTGTACCCGGTACACTGTTCACGCCTACAGCATTGTACTCCCCCTCAACGCTCGGAAGACTAATCGTTATTTTACCTTCCTTTACTTAATCCCAAGTGTTAGGATACTGAGTGTTAACCCAGCCCGCTTCCTACTTCCCACTGGGGAACTTGAGCGGATCCTCTAAATGAATGCTGAAACTGGTGTTGGTATTATTGGGGAATTCCTCAAAACTTGTGTATGATGGAATCGTCATAAACATCGATTCACCACCACCGAGTGATGACATGGTGAAGTTACAATTTGATCCTTTCTCTGAAGTGGACCGTCAGGATAACCTTCCCTCCTCTGAATGGAATGGGTTCACCATTGTCACATGTTATATCCACAAATATAACGTTACTGCTAGTACCAACAATGGGTAGGTAGTGAATGTTTGTGAATTCCTGACTGATAACACCAGTCTGATCAGGTGGTAATGGGAGTGAAGTGGGAATGACTCGCAAAAGAGGGGAGGATGTATTGCCCACCGGTCTAGTGGACACGATATTTGAATAGACATACAGAGCTATGAATCTTGCTGCCAAGGTTGGAACCATTACACTATTGTTCAACTCGTCTCCACCTTCGTTGGTATATTTATGATTAGCTTTCAGACCGGTTAACGGGCAAGATCTTCGGATAAAGAAAGTTTATAATATCACATTCTGAAGTTCAAGTTGAAAGAGTTTGCTCTTTCGTCATATTTAAAAATGACGGAGTCTTCGTAAAACATTGTCGTGCGCAACACTCTTTGCAGCTCTTCCACCAAATCGGGGAATGACGTGAATCCTCCCTTCCACACTCTTGGAGTGACAATAGCATGGTAAGGTGCTGTCTCCATGATTTCCATGTCCTCATCACTCACTTCTTGTCTAACATTAGCCCAATCTGCATACGGTAGCTTCATTATCATTCATGCTTCCGTTATGTTATCTCACGCATTTGCACTGTATATCCACCAAGCCTGCCTCCCATTTTCCAATCAGAAATTGAAGTGGATGTTTCAGTCCAACCTTGAACTTCGTATTGGCATTATCGAGAAATTGCTCTGAACTTGCATTCGATGGCAGCGTTACATACAACGACTCTCTCACGCTAAATTTATTTTCCTCGTTGCTCTTTTTGGGAGACAGGAAAGAAGATTCGAGACTCTCAGCCATTAAAAAACTATATATTTCTCAAAAGTGAACAGTCAGGATAACCTTTCCACCCTTAAATGGGATGGGTGTACCATCGCCACGTCTTATGTCGACAACAACTGTGTCACAACTGCTACCAACAACGGGAATGTAATGAGTGTTGGCAAACTCTCGACTAACAGTACCGGAAGAAGCCAAATCTGAAGGGTGTTTTACAGGAACAACTCACAAAAGTTGATACACTGTATTGCCACGATGACCGGAGATGATGTTTGAATAGACATACAGAGCAGTAAACCCCGCTGTCAAGTCGGGATCCATAACACTTGTATTCGACTGTCCAAATGCTCGTTTTGTGTATTTGTGATTGGCTTTTAGCCCCGTTAACGCTGCAAGATCTGAGGACAATGCCAGATGGTGAGTTGACTCTTTGATATTCAAACTGAAAGAGTTTTTGACATCATATTTAAAATCTATCGTATTAGCATCGGATACTGTCGTGTTCAAAGCATCATGTTCAAAGCATCGTGTTATGCATCATGCATGTTATGCATCATGCATGTTATGCATCTCCGCTATCAACTCCAAAAATGATGCCCATCTTCTCGTTCGGAGTCTTAGAGTAATGAATGATATTCCTTCTGACTTGTGTACAGCATCCTCCACATTTGCCTCATGATCACCATTGTTCCAGTTTTTGAATGGAAGCGATAGTTTTATTACTCTCTCTGTTGCATTGTCCCATTCATTTGGGAGGAGCATGTCCACCAACCCAACCCCCCATTTTCAGCTCAGAAATTGAAGCGGATGCTCGAGTTGAATGGTAAATCTTGTGATCGTATTGTCGGGAAAAGTTAACAAACTTGTGTCCGATGACAAAGTGACGATTAACGAATCTCCATGCGTGATGTCATTATTTCGATACCTTTGCCCGTGTGACCTAAGGATTAATCAAACAGATATAGATATAGTAAACGTACTAAATTTTACTGTTCATAAATGACACATAAACAAGATTAAAAAAAATAATCGTATCACAACTTGACATGTTATAAAGCCACAGAGTGGGAAATTACACCAAAGCTGTCTCTTTTACCCAACTGTTAAATGAGTCCGGATATCCTAACCACTTGACATACATATCACAATGTTTTCCACACTTTCTCTTTTTTAGAATCTTTTCGATCTGTAGCAGTCGCGCTCCGCTACTTTCTGCAACTCTTTTGTGTAAAAGGTTCCCTGGATTGGCTTGTCGTTAAGATCTATGATATGATACACCACAGGACGAGTTTCGGTCACAACGGAGGATACTTTGAGGGTTTCTGTTGAGCAGTTGGGAGTGTAGCTCCGCTCAAATGCTCCTCTCGCTTTGCTTATGAGTACCGTGTCTCCGGGGGTGAACATAGCTATTGACTGCTTGCTATGTTCTCCGCTTTCGTACATCTGCCCCCACACCTCCTCCTAATTTTCACGACTTACGTCGATGTTTGCCATTCCAATAGATTAGTGTCCTGTCTCATTGTACGTGACAACCATGTTGTCGAGTTGGTCTATGTATCGTTGTCCACCTGTAGCCGCAACGTGTCTGTGTATCTTTTCTGTTAGCGTTTGATTGAACCGCTCAAGAATCGATGCTTTAATGGTCTCATTTTCCGTACTGAAGTGACAGACATTGTTTTGCTTCAAGAAAGCACTTTCGCTCCATTGTAAAACTCTTTGCTTTTGTCCGTTTCTAGGGTTCTGAATGATTTGTCATTCCATATCTCGATCATCCGGTCTCAGACACTTGCACCACTTTTTGATTTAAGGGGGATTGTCCAAGCCTTTTTGGAGAACACGTCTATTGCCATAAGTATATATGCAACCGAATCGTTTTCCTCAATGTGCAAACGAATGTCCATTAGGTCAGCCTGCAACTGCTCATTTATTCCCGCAACAATGATAGGTCATCTTTTGAACTTTGTGATCGCTGGTTTGTGGAGAATGTACGAGTCTTGGCTCAAGCGTATTGCATTTTCTGCTCTGTGCTTTTCTCACCAGCATTCCAATCCTCCGAGAGACGACGACAACGAGGGTTGATAATACAACTCTTTCAACTTTTCCAAGTCTAACTGGGAAAGTGGAACCATCCTCCCTTTCCAGTTTGTGGGGATATTTCTTGGTTGAGTCCTACGGCGGATATGATGGGTTAAAGTGATGCTATCCTTGGCTAATTGTTTCCTAAACATTGTCCAGACTTTGCTTTTAGAAGTCAAATGATCGCTACCACTCATACCTCCAATCGTATTCACTATCAAAATTTTAGAAACTGACGGATTGTAGAGGGCTTCTCCTTTTTCAATGATACCATTTTTCTGATCAATCTCATAGCCAGCCCTTTCCATGTCTGCAAGAAGCTGCAACATTTCCATTTGTTTATCGGGTGGGAAAGTATTTGAGCAATCTCTAAAAGCATCTTTTTGTGCGAATAATTGCGGTGAAAAGGTGTACCATCATCATCGTCATCGTCATCATCATCGTCATCCATTAACATCTTAGGAGGTGGGGAACAACATATGGTTGATATAGTAATGGAATATCATTTCTAAATTGAGGAGGTGGTACTAGTGGTGGTGGATGAGCTGGTACTCGAGCTTGAGTAGGTATTTGGGGAACTTCTCTTTTTGGTAGTCTTTTGATTTCTCTGAAATTAGCCAAATCTTTCACTTATCTCGTGTGATGTTGGGAGTGAGCGATAACATTTTCAGCATCACTCATGTACAGATTCTCCATAACTCTTTCCAATGCCTCCGGCTCTCTTCTTACTGGAGCTTTGGTTGGATTTTCAAATAGATTCATTCGTCCATCTCTCGCCTTACTAGCGATTCGGTTGTATGTCTCCTCGTCGATGAGAGTGTATCTGATCGGGAATTGAAGCGATGGTGGAGACATGTTTATCTCCTTTTCTTTAGCAGTTCTATTTTGCGAGCACCTGCAGCAACTCCATTAATTAATGGTTTCACTAACAAAGGTGCCAAAATACCGATAAGAGTTTAAGCATTAGCGGTAGGAATCCGCCCTTTTGCAAGATTATCTTGCATTCTCTTTTTTTCTTATGATAAGACAGTTTATGTCTGTTTTATAATGACCTAAGCTATCAAACTGTCTGGGTGTCAATTTTACATTGCCTAATATAATGTTCTTGACACATTCCACCAGAGCCATAATTAGATCCTTCTTGCCTTGCTCAATCGCTAGATGATGAAGTTCATTGTTAGCATTTGCCACAGCAACCAGAATGGTAGCTTGCTTTCTAAGACGTGTGCAAACCATTTCTGTTCTCTCATCGTCAAGTGGTGTCTGATGGAATTTATCTTCTATTTCGCCACATAGCTACTCGGTTCCACAACTCGACTCCTAATTTCCGAGTAACCTTTGTTATTGTGGATACAAGTTTTAAAACCGATCTGGTAATGACTCCCGCAATTCCTTTCTTTTGCAAGATTTGTCCGCGTCCTTGAATAGATGTCTGTTTTCTTACTAGGAGGATTAAGTCTGCTTGGTAGCGATGTAGCATCTTCAGTTGAGAGTGTGTCAGGTTAACATTATCTTTCGCAATGGCTTTAGTGCACTGAACGAATGAATGGATCAGTTCTTTCTCTCCCTTTTTGATTGTTGGGTAATGAAGGAGATACTTCATCTTCGCTAGTGTTGACATAGCAGCCAACGTGTTTTTTACGCTAGTGGATTCCATGTCGATTGTTTTTAGTTGACCATTATGTGGCAACATTATCATTTCTTTCTCCTTATATCCTCTCGCATTGTTTCTCTTCCCATTAGAACTTGATTCCTTATTTCTGACTCCCCTTGGCTATTCCGGTGGCTAAAACCTGAACACTCAGAATGGAAAGTGCACTGAGAAAAGGCTTAGGAGTTTAGTATGAATCTGAAAAACCCTCTCTTTTGCAAAATGTTTTTCTGATTGTGAAGTGATGTCTTACTAATTATGAGTTGATGAATCTCCTTCTTGTATCCACGCAGAGCAGTTACTTGTGTAGGTGATAGTCTTACCTTGCCCTGCATGATGGTCTTCACACACTCAATCAGAGTGACTATCAATTCCTTTTGGATGTTTTGATGGTTAGGTTTTGTAGACGCTTGTTCGCTGTGGCTAGAGCAATAAGAGTGAGGGCATAGTTGTGTAGAATACAGTTGTAAGGGTGTAGAAGCCATGTCTGTGGGTAAATCAATTATTTTTGATTTACAAGTGTGGAATCCTCGCTACTTTGGATGTAGACCACCATAGAAAGATCTGATGGAGGGAAATTCCCATAACACTCACCCTCTCATCCTTTGATTGTTTAGAGAGATGAACAAACAGAAATAGGGTTGTCTCTTTGCATCCACATACGCCTCTTGTAGAAATTTGGCTTTCCCTGGATATATCTATATGGCCCGATTAGTACTAGAAGATCCATCTCTCAGATTTTTGAACAGAAACATGCACTATATAGAATATCGACAAGCACCTTATGAAAGAGGGCTCACTCTATGCTGTCAAACATGTCTTGCCACACACCGTGACTATAAATTATTTCCACGGGAGGTGGGGAGGCAAGACTATCTGCCATTGTCATCATTCTTTAGAGGAGATGAGCTTTCCAACATCCGGTAAGTCCTTTCAAAAAGAGCGGTGAATGGAGAGACTAATCGGAGATCGACCTGTTGAGCGCTTGAGGAGTTCATTTTCCTGCTAACGCTTGGGGGGAGCTAAAGAAGAAGAATTACCAGTTTGACTTTTAGTGTCAATCAATGATGCTATACTGAGCAAATGGGAACTCGTGTGCATATACTTCTTGCAGTTGACTCCTCGTTGGT
>JAOQGN010098773.1:0-18842 GCA_027564295.1 Himantozoum antarcticum
GTAACTGTCTACTGTAACTGTCTACTGTAACTGTCTACTGTAACTGTCTACTGTAACTGTCTACTGTAACTGTCTACAGTAACTGTCTACAGTAACTGTCTACTGTACCAACTGCAACTATCTGTCTACTGTTAACTGTAACTGCCTCGATCAGTAGAAGAAGTAGAAGTAGAATTATTATAGTTACTTGTAATTTTGCAATTATGTCATTTGAGTTGTTGAGTGTGCATAGATAAGGGTTGATCCATGAAGAGCCCAATTCGAAGAGCTCTGTATTTTCAGAGTAATGTAACGATTAGTTTTGTTTAATTAGTGTTGTAGGAAATTTAAGTTATGATCATAAACTGAGTTTTGGAACAAAAAGTTGTGACACATAGCAACAGAGACAAAAGAGCAAAAGGACTTTATATCTATCAGTCTGTGAAGGCCGCATACTGCAGCCTACATCTCACCCAGAGAGCAGATCACAGAAGCTAGCTTATTCAGTATGTTTCCATGTGGCTGTTGCTCTCGCATCTAAAGTCAATGCGGTTATTGCGGTAGATGGAAACAGTGTGAATGCGCTTGAAAAACGGCCAAACCCACAGCGCTGCTGCTAAGCTGCTGTTGACTGATACTATTATAGTGCAATTACAGGAGTCTGATCAGGCTAATCGGTGAAATTTTACAACCAGTTGTAGTTGGTGGGTGCTTGACTGCCACAATCACTCTTATTACTAATCATGGTGGCTGTAGTCGATAGAGGTAATGCATATAGAAATTACCTGCAAACTTGGATCCAGAGTAGACAGAGTTGTAGATGATTGAGAAGTACGATTATCTAATAGTAGCATTGGGAATATGATCACTTGGCCAGCTGATAGGGTTGGCTCTTTCAAACTTAGGTTGTTACATCGATCCAAAAAAGACAGATCGTCTTCTGCAATAAAAAAACACAACTATAATTTAGAGTAGGCTAAACACTATTTCAAATCAATTTGAAAATATAATATAAACTGAATATTGAAAAACATCACATTTTACAATCTGTCTCCCAACTTCCAATACAGTAAGGAATGGAATACCAGGATGAACCTGTTCCGAGAATACCAGGATTCATAACATGAAAAGATCTACGCTACAAACACGTGAAGTTTTGTGTAAAAATTTACGAGTAGCTTCGGATGTTGTTTGGCATTTTTATATATTATCATCTGCAGATGCCTGGAGTGAGCTGCATATAACTGGAAATGTCAATGATTATTTATATGAGATCTAATAAGTATGCACTCTATAACCATTTTATACAAGATCTATTTAATAATTATTTAAACTAATTCCTTCCTGATTTTCACTGCAATTATTGGCAAAAAGCAACTCTAGGGATTTGTAACTTCTTATAACAATTTGCAAGCATCAGAGGTTCTAACAATAGGCAAATCAACAAGGACACGCTCTTGGCCAGCTACATTGAAGTTAGCTATTGTTGACATAGTACTACTAACACCGGGATCCATTATCAAAGCACTTGCAGTCAAAGCTAGTTAGTAGTCAAGTAAAACCATTGAATAGAACCAAGTATTTTTTATTTGTCCACTTATCAATACTTATGAATTGAGCAAGCATTAAGCATTCTCCGTACACCTGTCGCCCTAGTAGTCTGTTTACTAATTGAGCTATTTATCCAGACATTCCAGCAGCAAAGGGTGCCTAGTCACAAATGAGCAAGGATAATTAATAACTGTAACTGTACAGTTATAATATAATATAATATAGTTATATAATTATACCCATCTATATTAATAGGCCATACAGATACTACATGTCTAATTATTATAGGTATAAGATGCATATAATATCTAGATCTATATGGCAGAGTTGGTAGCTACTAGCCACTATTGCCACTCTGGTTTTCCAGCAGTGACGCAAGTTAGCAAAGTAAATATGTATAAAGAGTAGTAAACAGTAAAGACACGAGACTTTAGACTCACGGTCTAAAGTCTCACAGACTAGAGTCTCACAGTCTTTAACTGCGTCTCTAAAGACGCAGTAAAGACGCGAGTCTCACTTACAACCTGGAGTTTTTGTTCCATAAGTTTTTCCTCCTTGCCAATCAAACTTCAACTTGCCAATCAAACATGATAAATATTATCATGCAATGTGCAGTGAATTTCCCTCAACTAGCTCCTGGTGCGCTTGGATTACGTACATCCCTGGCGACCAAGATGCGAGTCAATTGCAGGGCTAGCGCTTTTTGAAATAACCGGTGATCTAGACAAAATGTTGGCAAAGAACGTGTTTTCTCCATAAAAAGTGCTTTTCAGTCACAAACCCCAACTGCAATGTTAGGACAAAGCTAAGCTGAAAAGCCAATGCTGCACCTAACAGCGGGTTATTATTATTATAGTATCGATCATTTTAATATTTATATGTCATGTAACAATCTTTCAGTTTCTACCATCGCCAGAGTGGCATCGCATCGCCATTATTTTTGTCTGATAATACGGATGGTTGGTTCATAACTGATGGTTCATAAATGATTGTTTTGGGTTGAGAGCTTGAGTGGCTGAGTGGTTTTGAGGTTGGAAAGTAAGGTGCTTTGTTACGAAACTACAGTGTTACTAACTAGAGTGGATTAGTCCAAACAGTGGTCTAGGATCTGGTCTCTAGGGAGAGGATTTACTATTACATGTATATGTCAGTAACTAGTCATAGCCTGTTAGTAAACATGCCTCGAAATGAATGTACACTGAAGATGGTAGATGTTGGTTGAGAGATCTTGCTAGTGAAGCTGGGAACGCAGGGGGGTGTTGCCGTTTCCTAGAAGTGTAGTTACCGTAATCTCCCACCAAGGGTTGTAGCTCTAGAGACAGAGCTGCTGACTTCAGACGCCTGTAAATACACATGGCTATCTAATATCTGACCATGTTTGATGTAAATCTACTAGTAGTCTATCTGTCTGATTCTGGTTAGCCATTGGCACAACTTATTGGCATTGGCACACAATACATGGCCAATTGACATACAATACATCTACATGGCCACTGACCTTGGGCTACACACCAGCTGAGCATCAACAGCAGGTTTATGTAGCAGCACAATGATGACAATTTCAAGGTTAATATCATTTTTATATCCAATTCAGAATTCAGTGGTATCCCAGCCAACTTGAAAGTTCAGGTTCCCATGCTATCTGAAATAAGAGGATTTCAACCATTATTATATCACGTGTAGCAGTATGAAGAATTATCTTGGGAATAAAATGACAAAAGCAAGCTGGTGGTAATGGAAGCAATTGGGGTCACGAGCACCATATTTTTATTTTACTGCAATACACATGGCCATACATGTAATACTGTATAATTAATTATATCACAAATATGGCCATTTGAGTTACGTACATAACATAACATACATAACAATTGTACTTTCAGTTTGCATTTTTTCAGTGTGTAGTGCAGAAGGATAGCAATGACCCAGGGAATTTCTTTTTTAATTTCATATTTTTTTATGTGATCTCCAGATAGATCTAGTTTAGTATTTAGGAGACCATGGAACCGGTGTTAGTAGCCTTAGGTTCGATAAATGAAAGAGGAAATCTTCTTCGGGGTGACAACCTCCACGTAGTTGGTGAGACTCGAACCCCGGTCTTTGCAGATAACTTGCGTCATTGCTGCAAGCGCTACCATAGCGCCACCCCAACCTACCTATCTAATGTTATCTTATAAGCTAAATTATAATTAGGCAGCTCCAGTTTTGGATCAGTACAACCCAGAAATGGCCCGTTCTAGTTGTGCATATTTATTATTATGTCTGACTAAATCATACATTTCCCTGTGTATGAGTAGCTAGCGGATATAAAAGAGGTATCTGAAATTATGTCCAATTTATCTTGCCTAGTTTGGAAAGTCAAAGCTATTTTGCCTATATTGAATACACACTTCCAACATTCTGCAATGTATATCATGTGTATCGTCTGTGAAACCCTAGTATTGCAATCCCCTACACAGTATTTCACAACAGAATATACAAAGCATGCAAAAAGTTCATCAGCGTACGGCTAGGGTCATGAAAGAGGCTAGTCTATTCCATTGTAACATACCGTTTTATCCATTGAAAGATGAGAGATGGATGTGTAACAAAACCACGGGGATATCAAATCATTGTACGAGAGGTCCGATCTCATGTAACAACATCTAAAAATATCCACAAATTTACAAAAATTGCTTGCAGCAGCAATCATGATAAATCACGTCCGGACAATTTAATAAATACATTTTGACAAACTAAGCATACAAATGTGGACAAGTACAAAGTACTCTAACTGGTAATGTGTCAAATTAATTTATCAGCGATTGGAATCCACCGCCATCCAAGGTTCCAAGCCGACTGGCCAAGATCTCCAGTCCTCAATCCAAGCACTGCGGGGAAATCCAGGTTGTATTTTAGATCGTTTCATTACTGAAATAGGACTTAGAAGATTTCATTTGCTCCAACCAACGGCCGAGTCATTGAGTGAATTAAGATTTTAGATTTCCACAACGTATCTTCAAATAGCTTTCACGCAATGTAAAATTTAGAGCCTTCAGCTTTAACTTACCTAGTATAAATATCTATGCATTGATATAGAAGGTCATGTAATCCCAAAAACCATTGGCTACCCGCAGTCTCACTTTCAAGTTTCACTCCATAAATAGGTCTTTTTAGCATCTAATGACACTACAAACACCAGTACTATCACTTGCCAGCATGAGAGCGGTATAAGCATAAAGGGGTATAAGATACACACGGCTTAGGCCAGCATCACTCTGCTACTTACTTTGTCTACAGCGCTTAAAACTAGTCCCGCCCACTACCTTCGTATCAGTACTATCATCAAGTACTTTCAGAAACACTGGTGATTGATTAGCCTCGATTATAATTATACATTGTCATAAACAACTCAACTGCCATTTATTGAATAGCAGGCAATAATAATAATAACAATACATTACATTACTGCAATGCATGAATTTACGGAGTATGCCACTCATATTAATGTTAACAGCTTAAAATTATGTTTAGCTTAATATCCCATGGCTTTATGGCGATAATACCACATGCCATACCAATACAATGAATAACAATATAAATTACTTATCATGATTACGGGAGAGCGTAGAAACTGATTTGTAAGATTTTCTCTCATAAGAGTAATTTGTACCTCAGTTTCTCGTTATCTATTTCCCATCAGCCTTAGAGCTAAAGCCATTTACAGGAAGGCAAGCACCAACACATACTAAAAATTTAACCCAAGTTTTACCCGCAAAGCAAAATTTCGATCTGCTTTGCTAAATTGACATAGTTATATTAATGATTTCGTCATGTATAGTAGCGTAACATAATAATTAGCACTTTGTCAAATGCTGAGCAGATTTTGAGAATATACAACCAAATGTTTCCAAAAACATGACGAATAATCCGGATATGACGAAATTCAGTATACTTATAATTGTAGTAGGAATTTATATATTGTTTATTATAAACGATATTGCTTTCTAGACAGCGCCTGCTTCATTAGAAAATTGTATTAAAGCATTAGAAAAGCCAGGAGATATTCTCAAAATACTGTAAAGACTTTTTTATACATATACATTTAAAGCAACAAAATTTATATTTCATAACGCATAACTACAAAAATATTATTAACAAATCTTTAAAATTCAGCGAGGAATTTAGTATTTAAATATCACAACTGTGTCTTCTGCACAATACCACAAACACACCAAGACCACCAGTAAAATATTTTACCTAGACCTACACAATGATCCGTAACTCAAAGATCACAACCGCTAGGATCTCGATTATCTATTGTGGATTGTGGAACAATAGATTACTCATTTCCATTATCTTAACGGTTGTGATATTAGGTCTTCCCAATGATCCACACTAATTTGGAGTTGCCGCAATGTAATAATGCTAACAGACATCAGACAACTCCAAAACGACTACAAAACCATTCACAGTACAAGGAATAAAATTCAAAATGAACCTGTCAGAGTGAAATGAACCTGTCAGAGTGAAAGGAACCTGTCAGAGTGACGTCCAACCAGATAAAATTCCTTGTTTTACTCAAACCATAACAAAATTGCATGACTAAAACATTACAAAGAAATAGCAAACACCATTATTCCTTCCAAGCTACACATGAATAGCCAATATTACAACATACAGTATTATATAACAGACTGGTGCTGTCTCGAATTCTCTTCTCATTTATCCAATGTCAACTTATATGAATTATTATGTTTGTACAGAAGAATCTGCATAAACTGGGAATATATCTACCCATATGGGCACAACAGTCCCATCATTCCTGACTTAATATCACTTCAATTGCTATATTGATGCCAGATTATTGATCGTTTGTCAATATTGTCACATTATATAAATATTTTAATTCTAGTCTAGATAGTAGATAGTCTAGTGTAGATATAGAACTAATAGAACCAATAGCCGAAAATTTGTCGAAACGATGCGACATCTTCGGCTAGATCTGACAACGGGCAAGGCTTAAAATTTTTCCCTTATATTTAATTTAAAGTCATTGCAGCCAATACATTGATGTTTTTTTGCCACTTTATCCCGTTTTGATAAACATTGATACATAATTTGCATTAGTTCAACTATACGACTCCAACCAAACACAGTGCTAGACTTTTTCACAACTAACAGATGTCCACAGGATGGTAAGGCGACTCCAAGTTTCTGCTTCGCTATTATGGCAGTTGATTGTAAAATTAAGAGTACGGCTTTCCCAACTCCATTGTTAGGGATGATAGTAGCTGATAAAGCAGCTCAAGAGTATCACAACCGGCTTATCTACTGCTTGTTAATGGTCCACTCTTTGTTTGAATTGATGGCATCGTTTTCAGGTCCAATCAGTGATATACCTTGAACTCGAGCATTTCTAAGGTATCTACAACATGATCACTTCACATGAAATAACATACATATAGGTACAACAATAGTTTTGTTTGATGATTTGTTGTCCATTAGTTATAGCTTCCTTTTCTCATTTGAACAATACATTGTTGTATTGTGTGATGATACCTAAGTGTTATATTACTGTGCAACAAAAATATTGTTATACCTAACAATTGTACAATTTTCACATTTTAACTCCAAGCCAAAACAATATAATTACTACAGTCAGCATTAACTTTCATATTATGATGCACACTTTGACATACTAGTACGAAAGAATAATATAATAACATTATTACAAATGCAGAAATATATTTGGTAAAGATGTGTGTGTACCTTTCAGAGACAGTTTTGATTTGATCTACAGTGACTGTTCTAAGCTGCTCTCTATGGCTTTGTTTCATGGCATCTGTTACACCACTGAGAAACAGCCCCAAACCACGTGAACCTGGAGCCACCGGTGCATCCACCTGTAAATACAATTACATTATATAAGCTGGTAATATTTATCATCACGCATAGCAAAAACATAAAAAAAGTGGTGAAAGTAGCAAAGAAGCTTGGTAACATCCATACTGACCCAATTCAGGACACTATCAATTCAGGTTTGCCAGACACTGCATAATCACATCAATGACAGACATTATGCAGTTCGAACATCTTCCATCGGGTATGTACAAACAGCCCAAATGCCAGACTAACCCCAGAGCCTTTTGTTTTAGAATACTGCTCTCAAAATACACGAATCAGCAATTTTGATCTCTGATTTTGTATACACGTTTTTTTTATGTTGTACACCAGAACATCTTAAGTTAGTAAACTTTTATTAATGCCTTGCTTTTATGACAGATTGCGTGCTTTTTTATGGTGCTTTCAAACTTCTAGACTGTTCGCTTAGTATTTTTAGACATCACTTTTTATTGAACTGTAATATCACAACAAAATATTTCTCTTCTATGAGACAATAAAGAATACATACATGCATGCATGCATGCATGCATACAGACATACATACGTACATCCATCCATACGTACGTACATACATACATAAATTTAGCAAAGTGTGCAACACAACAGCAATTTAAAACAGAAAAGTGGAAGCAGTTTACTCATGCAAAATATAACAGTCATGGTCGGAGGGAAACTCATACCGTCACCTGAAGATGATTGTTTGATTTTATGAATGAAATACTAGTAAAGTTTTAATGTATATTTTAAACATATTATTTAACACTAGAAATGATGATATACTACTGGATCACGACGGTCGGAGAAAAGGTAATAATTGGTTTTGCAAAATAAATAAAACTAAGAGCAGATTTCAAATGAGAAATTAAATTTAAAAGCCTGATTAATGATAAACAATGTAATAATGCTAAAAAAATAACAATTTGAAAATAATATTATAATTTGAGAGAGTTATCTTCCCTCAAGAGAGAAGATAACTCTATGTGGAAAATATTGTAACGTTATTGTCGCCATTTATAGCCTGCGGTCTGCAAGCTAAATGACACCACTTTCTCAAACCAACAATAACCAAAGGAGTATTACTTTTCTTCAGAAGCGCTTGTCACTCCACTATAACCGAACCTTTTTGAGGCAGATGGCTAAATTTCAGACGGATTCATACTTCTCCCATCTAGTAAATTTATAGACCATGTTCAATAGGCGCCTTATCGCCATCTTATTATTATCGGGTATAAGGTATAGACTGATGTTTTTAATATTATGCTCAAAGTCTAGTATTTATCAAAGATTGAACAATTTCTTGAATAACTTAAAATTCTAATCTTCTATTGTAATGGTTTGATTGTAAAAAAATTTAGCTGTCAAAAAAGGCGTTGGTCATCTGACATCGTGATTGTTGATTTTCTTAATACATTTTAATTAAATACTAATTTGGATTTCCTTTTTTATCTCAATTAACTGAATGGCTACTTGATCTGAACTCTCTTGTTGCCGGAACGTGACCAATGGGTGGGCTGCAGCTACCATTGAGCTACCATAGTATAATGATAATATTGCCTGCAAACTTTGGGTTATAAACATTCTCTATTTCTAATATCCATTTTCCTGTGAACGATAATGTGGTCCTAAATTGACATGTGAGTAACACTTAAGATAGTAATACTGGAATGTTGAGGAGAATCATACAAGATGGCAAACTCATTGCCCAACACCTGCAATGCTAACACAAAATTGAATTCAAGTATTAATGAAACCTTTTGAAAGATGGCCAGTGTGGCTTCATCAACATCTTGCTGAGTAAACTGTACTCTATCTATCCAGTCAGCCGAAGAGCTCATTGTGTCTATTGTCTTCAATGAATTGGGATCTCTACAAGAGAATAAGCAGTAATAGCACAAACATGAAATCTGACTGCCATTATCTAAATCTACTTTTAAGAGTAAGATCCAGGAGTTGATCATGTATATCCTGGAAAGGAACAGATGAGGGATGGAGATAAATTGAGTTAACCAGAAGATTGGCTATGCTAAATTGCAAAGCAAATATATTTAAATGAAGTATTACGGCCAAATTAATTGTACTTTCTTCATTGCAAAGCTTTCATATAACAATGGAGTTGTCAGTCCACAGTCCTCTATTCTCATATTTTTATATTACAATTTGTAGTCTTGGCAATAAAATAACAACTGAGAAACATTCAATGTCAGCAGCTCATTTTAAAAATAATTACATTTCTATAGAATTACATTTCTATAGAATTTGTATTCATCGCTGTCAAACAGTAACATGGAGATTGCAATACCATTAGTTCAAAGACTACTAAATAAAGACTATTATGTAGATAGATACTATACTTAGTGGTTTCACAAAATGCTATGTTATAGGGTACCTGTAAGAATAGAAGGACAAATGACCAGCGGTATCTCCTATAGCACCGCCCCCATAAGCTCCGCCCTTCTCCCTGATTTCTTTGTGTAGATACTTGTTAGTTAACAGTCTAGCCAACACTCTCAGGCTAAAACAGGTATCACGATTATATTACAGACATAATTGTAAGATTGAATGGCTTGCAACACAATAACAAATAATTTGCATATTATAAAAATGTATGAAGAAATATTAAATTAATAATTAATAATTATTTTTAATTATCAATAAATAAATTTATTAATTAACTAATAAATTAATTAATAAAATAATTAAATTAAAAAATTAATGAATAAATGACTAGGAAAGTGAGTCTTACGGAGCAAAATCCTGATGCAAGTACTCGACAGTAGGCACTGATCGTCCTGCGTAATTAACGCTGTAGTCCATAGTGAAATGTGTTCTGGATATAGATGTGCCGTCTTCATTGTTGTGTAGTTTCGTATATGAAGGGGGCCCTTCTACCGCTCCTGGCAGTGAGTTCAAGAAAGCTTGTAACTGAGAAGTCGACGTGTCTATCATATTATCCTCGGCATTGAGAGAGCACCTGCAAGAGTTGTCGAATAATAGTAACCAATAACCATCTAGTCATCAGCCTGGCGCCTTGACTAGCTGCAGTGCTATTACACTCTAACTTGAAAATTTTCAAATCGCTTGTTTTCAACAAGCATAATTGAATTTATACATAATATAGAAGACTAGCTACAATCACAATGCTCACCGCATGTCAACTCATAGCTCACCGATATGCTAAATGTTAACATCCGCTAGCTGTACAAAAAGTGGGAAATATTGTAACCGAAACCAAGCCAGCCATAGAGCCATAGAGCCAGGCCAGCCATAGAGCCAGGCCAGCCATAGAGCCAAGCCAGCCATAGACGGTGCCTGATTGGCTCTCAGGTTAGGGTTGGAGCACACCCAGGAAAATTCCTGGTTCAGAGCCTTGCCCAGAGGCTCTTACCATTGATAACTCAATGTGTACCACAATTGCTTGCTTTACAAATTAAGTGAAGTAGCACATATGGAAATTAAACCCGGGTCACCTTCGTGATGCCCATGTTCTCATCTCGTGGAGCTATCTCTACTCGGCTAGCTATGTCTAGTCGGCTAGCTATCTCTACTCGGCTAGCTATCTCTACTCGACTAGCTATCTCTACTCGGCTAGCTAACCGATGGCTCACTGACAGCCAACAATTAGATTTTCCAAAACAAGATATTATATAATTTACAATCGACCTCCGCAGCAAAATACTTTGCATTCAGGATACAGAGTGACCATTATATCTTGTCAGAATAAGAGTTGTAGTGCATTTATTGTCATGACCGTATTGACTATCAATTAGATTGATGGCTAGAGAACTCATACTGAACAGCATAACATACTTGATAGAAGACTTGTTAAGAACATGTTGAGCTATGTCTTTGAGATACCCAGCTATACGTTGCTGATTGTCATTCTCAGATAGAGATTTGAGAAAAGACACCTGTGTGACACCTGAGAACACCTGTCAACATAGTCATTAATTGTCTAATAATATACAACAAATTGATAGCGGTTTATCTTACTGACAATAAGCATTAAGTAACCTAGGAGGCTTAGAGATAGATTATTTGAACTGTGATTTAATGGTCAGTGTTTCAATTTTCCGCTGGAATTCTGTAACTTTAGGCTGCTACATAGTTACACACGGCCTCTGTGCAATTTATAGGCTGCAGTTACTAATATTGTATAATTTCAAGGTAAAATTCCCTTTCAGTTTGGTCGGCGCCTAACATGAAGTTCCCAATTTCCGGTTTGGAATGCGAAAACCCCAACTCTAGAACTCAAACCCCAAGATCTATGTGTAGATCAATGTGTAGATCAATGTGTAGATCTATGTGTAGATCTATGTGTAGATCAATGTGACCAAACTGAAAAGGAATCATCCCCAAGTTCAGTATGTTGTAAATACTGGCTAAAATTAGATAGCAATACTCATTGACACGCGTCTAAAGTCACTAAATGTGATCATTAACAGAGACTGACGGTAAGCTTAAGGAGACTGGAAGATCCTCTGTACTGTGGACACATGACATTAAACCACAATATAATATACAATACACTGTAATAACCACCAACCTCTCGTAATCTGTTAACTTCACTGAGGTTACTTGCTGAGTGTCCCATAGCGTATCGATGTCCCTCTTGTGATATTGAGTTCACTGCATCAGCTGCATGCATTCTCAATAACATTGATAGTCTTTCTATGTCCTCCAAGTTGATACTACAATTGATGTGAATACCAGATCTAGATAACTGTACTTTGGTGCACAATGGGTGTTAAGAAGATGTGCCCAGTACATACATACATACAGTACCCAGTACATGATGTATGAGATATTATAGAACATAATATATCCCACATATGTTCTGGGGACTGTAAGGGATAGAGATATAGACAATCCATACACCTAGAATTTTGTTCACATTTGTTGCATGTAATGTGCAATAATAACATATATATTCATATACGATCTTCACAAGGTCTGTGATAGATAGTGACTGAATAACAGAAAACTCCCTGTGAAACCCCCACCATCAACCAGTAGTACAAAAAAATCTTGCTAAAGTAAAGTATTGCTATTAAGACTTACATTGTATTAGTAGTAAAGGTTACACACCTATATAGGTTATAGGCTACACACCTATATAGGTTATAGGCTATAAATATACATATATTGGATCCATTTGTGAATACGAACATTATTGCCTATTACTTTGGTGAATAATTTGTACAGGTACTTTGGTTTTTTAGTGATTATGTAGCGTAATGTAAAATTATATTATGTTTTAGTGAATTGGTATTGCTTTCTATTTGATGCTCAACGCGTAGAAATGATTTCTAAATTGTATCAAGTGTTTTATAAAAATAACTTAATTATTATTCTTATAAAGTTGAATGTATTTGTAATTTTATTATTGATCGGTGGTCGGGGGTTTCAATAACCAATTAAATTTTAACGGATGTTTTTCACGCACTATCTATCACTGACCAACTTTGCTTTCATTACATCATCTCATTATCTTATATTATATAAAATTCCAAAATCAATTGGAAAAGAGAAAATTAATATTGAAGAGCACAGATGGTGTGATAACATTAATGTTAGTGAATACAACGGGCTCCCTGAGACATTGACAACAGCTAGGGATTCTGTACATGCAAGAGTAATCACATGGCGTGTGTGTGTGTATAAAGTATGTGTATTATGTGTATTATAGTTATGTGTACAGTTATATGTGTATTGTCGTTATGCGTATAGCTATGTGTAAAATTATGTGTATATGTGGTTTATATTATACATGCATGCATATACTGAGATATTAGAGATCGTTATAAATGATTATCTTGCGACTTGCCTACCTGTTATATAAGTCTGACCACAAGTCAAACATCGGAGTTAGATTGTCCTTGAGACAGAAGGAGCTCATATGCACAGCCTGCTGCACCATAGTGAGGTCTGAGGGAGATGTGGAGAGGTGATGTGAGATAGACAGGCCTGCTGTATACCGATCTATCTTTTGACTCTGAGCTTTGTAATCCAAGTCTCCTGCACCCATTCTATAAGGTTACAAAAGAGATGACAGGAGTTGGTTAGGTTAGGTAACATTACTGTAATTACACAATTAGCCTGGACATTCGAGATAACTAAATTGGCGTTGAACTGTTGAAGTTAGTAGCAATGATGCCATTGTAGCAATCAGCCAATGAGAATTTGATGTGGGAGTCACGTTTAAAGTCTGGATTGACTTGATTTTGACATTGAGCTTGACTTTTGACTTGAGCAAGCATTGACTTTCACATCACATTCTCATTAGCTGATTGCCAATGTTACCGCTTATCAGTTATCACAAAGTTACGGCTAGCAGCCTTGATGTGTCGTGTGGTCGGACCCTTACACAGTATATAATTATTAATTATAATATCCCAATGTTTCCAATTTTCCAATATGGAACAATCGTTAAAAACTATTCTAGTGTTTTCATTTTGTACAGCCAATTCATAAATAAACAAAGAGTGGAAAACTGGTAGTACCCCAGAGTGAATTATAAGCTATTCTTGTGAAATGGGGAAATAAAAAATATGTAGCTGAAGGTATAAAAGGAACTGCTATAGGAAGTGCGCATGTACAATGCAAACCCCAGTTCAGAAATTCAGGCCCATTCCCACAATAAACATTAATTAATCTCTACTGGAAGTAGTCTGAAACCACTGGACCGTTGTCGGGTTGTAGATGGCTATAGCTTACTTGCTGGCTACTGCGCAGAACAACGGCACATATGGCTTTAGATGTGAAGGCAGATCTGCCATGTCTGAGAGAGTGTGAAAGTAGACTACCTCATTGGTAGGTTGTTCACATATCTGTACACCTACGCCATCTATAGTAAACAATTACAAACATGCAATCTGAGCTGAGACCAGATTAATGGCATGGAGGTGGTGGTGGTGTATACTGGTGGTACATATACTGATGGTGATGGTGGTGCCGCTTGTTAACAAATCACTCAATTATACCGATTAACTGGTTTGCGAAAGTGCCTATAACTTGTTATCCCATTGCTGGTCAAAAGTTGTACTTCCCAAACGATAACATCAACGTTCAACATCAAGATACACCGTATAAGGTGTACCTCATGTCCAACATGTTACCCTACAAAGTAATAAATCTAAAACACTAGGCCGTGACATTGAATCGTAATCTTCACTCTGCAATAAGAATTATTTCACATAATATTATAGTGGATGAGCAACTATAATTACCAATATCTTATTATTATTATTATAATATTAATAGTATATAATAGACACTATAATTTTAACATTGCATATTATGGTAAAGTGGCTCCAGACTGATTTCATAAAAGTGCTATGTTACCGTCTGCAACAAACAGGAAAATCTGTAATGTCTACAGCAATGACCAGCGTTGTTTGGTTTACAACTCACTTACATCGTAGATATTTACGTGTAAATAAATTAATTATAAATATATAAATATTTAACATTATTAGTCAAATTTAATAGGTCAGTTAAATTGGATATTTCTGTGCAGTACAGCCCATACTATTTATATTCCAAAGATGACTCCCTGAAACAGCCAGTTGTATAGGCTTATCTCCATGTTATAGGAAGCAACCTAACAAGTTGTTACATGCCTCATGCAGTAGTCACTTTCAGTTCCCAACGCTTCCAATGAGATGTCTATTCTTTATATAATATAATAGCGATTCCATCGTGGCTGCGACCTTCCATATAGCGTATGGAATTAAAGTTCTCTACATATCTTTGTTCGTTTGAACCGAAGTAGAACTCAAATTGCCTCGTGTTTTGCATTTTTTTTTCCGGACCGCGGCCTCCGACTTACCAATGGTTCTCTCTGCATCTCTGGATTAACATCCATATTCATGGAACATCTGATAGAAGGCATTATCCAATCGAGCTTTGAATTGTCGAAATTGTTGAAGGGTGTTGAAGGCTGTTGAAGTGTGTTAATGCCTGTTGAGCTCTGCTCAATTAAATTATGCCTTGTTAAATATAAGGCATTATCAAATTGATCTTTGAAATGGTGAAACATATTGCAGGAGCAAAAAATTTCTGCAACCTCTCTACATTTGAAACTAGTGAAGAATCAAATGTTGCCACCCATCAAATATACTGATATAGGATCGTGTCTGTAACTTGCATATTTTTATTTTTATTAATGGAGGCTGTAAGAACCGCTGACTGTGTCAAAGAGAGAACAACTCTCTCTTTTGAGGTTTACTGTGTAACAAGCTAAATTATATAAATTCTGTCAATATTTTGTAACTAAAGTATACAATAGATAATATAGTTAGTTTTTGCATCAAACAAAATTTGTGCAAGCATTATAATTCGCCGTGATATGAGAGTAATATTATGATGTCACACTCCATTACACCGTTGACCGTTACTATATTATCACACATAATTTTATCATTACATATTTACATCATATCAGCCAGAGCTTGTACACTATTTGTATTGCCAATGAGTGGAGTGGATTTATGTAACAGCTCAAACAACATACACAATACAAAGTGCGGACTTGACCAACTACATGTATTTCTGCTAACAATATCTGCACATTGCTTCACAGTAACATAGACACAGTAACATAGACACTGATAACTGAAGTTACAGTATTCTCCTACCTAATGATATATGATCTACTTTAGTTCTGGGTGACTCCTTATCAATATCTGATATTAGAATAGTTGGTAAACATGATAAATCTTCGTCTTCCATCTGCAACTTTGCCAATAGTTTACCTACAGTTACAATATCATGTTAATGGTTCATTACACACAAAGGAGTGCATCTGGTAGTCATGATAAATATATGTAGGCAATTATGTTTTTATAGTGAAATGAACTTTGAGGTGAATAAATCACCAGAAAATTGACAAATAAACAGGCAATAGAAACAGTTGACACTTTGGCTCATTTATGAGCCTATGCCATCACTTTGGTGACTTAAATATATGACATCACAATGGGGAGCAATGGAAAATCTCCTGTTTTTAACGTGCAATATCTGTAATAACTATGGTACTTTGATTTGATTGTTCTCTGTATATTCACTAGGTTACAATCATCATTAACTAATCTTCATCAGTTTGACTGTATTGTAATAATCAGTCCTTCACTGGGAAGGTGAGGTGAGAGGCAGACTATTATGGAACCCAGGCACTAGAGAGTTTTAGCATCGCGTTTTTAGCTCGACAGCGTCGACGCGATGGACGGCGTCCTCATGAACCGGGTTCATTATGCAAAATGGTTTTAGCACGGCGTTGTATTTAGGAGTCATCCTCTCTTTACTGCAATTGTATTACTCCATTAGTTAGTTGCCGGATATCAGCCACAAATAGTAAAACTCGCGCAGTTGTTTCAAGATTCTGCATTTTGATTGGTCAAGATTGGCGTACTCTGAGACTAGATTTATATTTTTTATGCTTTGGTTTAAATCTTTATTTACAAGTTGTTTCTGGTGTAAAATGTGATACTAAATGTCAACCAACCGAGTTTACTTGTTTATAGAGCTAAATAAAAATTTTAGGAAAATTTACAAGCTCTGTAAACACTTGAAAAAAGGGATTTGCGATGGCGTTTTCTCCGACGCCATAGAGGCTCATACCCGTCGAAGCTGACCGCGTCTTCATGGCAACGCCGTCTGACGTAACCCTTTTCTGTGCATCACGTGACAATCGAGGGTGTCTATACGACGCCGTCGAGCTAAAAACGCGATGCTAAAACTCTATTATCTGCCCAAATACAACCTGCAATTAACTAGTAAATGGCCCTTTCAATTTTGTAATGTTTACAATATTAAATTTTACAACACTGTTTATAGGAGTCTTAATGTAGTCTACTTAGTTTGTCTTATAGCAAATTGAATGTGGTTCTTTTGTATGGAATTCAAATTCAAGCAAATTGCTTTACTGACAAAATTATTGAGGGCACAATATTATACTATATAGCATCTCTGCACTGTAGTAGTAGTGGTTGTAGGCTAGATCCAGCTGGATCCCGGAGCCTGTGATATGCACAGCTTACAACTAGCTGAACACTCAAACTAGTAATGTATTAATAGATGATAATTATCGTGAATCATCTTGTAAGCTGATCATCAATCATTATCTTTTGTAAACAAGCTAATCTGCAAAGCACTCTGTACAAGCCATTAGTCCTTACTGCTCTGTCTGTTAGCTTATCGTTATAATTACCTTTCAGTGTTTACTATCATTCAGTATAATATCTTAATTGCTATGGTTAGTGCTCTTGTAACAACTAATTATACAGTATATGGGAGAGGGCAACTCTTAATATATTGACTTGCAGTGATTTATTGACATGCTGCTTTGCACATCACTCTGGCATGTTTTCAGCTATGAAAGAGAGAAAGCCAAGACCTACTAGTCTGATTCCACAGTTTGGTACCAGGTCCATAACCCCTAACGACATGGGTAGAACTATGCCTTCATCACCATCGAGAAGAAACCGACCCTTCACACCAGAAAGGTAAGTCTGAGATCATTAGGCTATCATTAGTCATTATGTGTCCTAATTATATAACTATGCATAGTCTGTGGTTCTTGTCCATGGCCCCAATCGCACTGCCAACTAAGAGATTTTTTATCTTCCGTTATTTAATGAAGGAATTTGAAATCTCCTTTTTAAACTGTACATACCATGTGCTGTTTTAAAAATATCGTGAATGTCCTGAATATTATAAGAAATTTGAATATTTTGGCTCTAAATATTTTATGTATTCGTATACTATGCTTAATCTTAGAGTTTAGTCAAATTCAATTGCACATTATACTTTTACATGTTTTTTTTTTATAATAGTGCAGATAATTATCCTTCACAATGACTCCCAATGACTCGCAATGCTTCATTGGAGTTATTTGGTTTTTTGGTGTTGACTAGAGAACACTGTAAGCTATATAATATTTGTAGCCCGCTATCACACAGTGGGTTCAGTGACAGTAGACCAAGTAGCGTAGCCAGTCAGCCAACCTCTGGCAGCAGAAGCAGCAGTAGCAGTCAGATGTTCTTTGCCACTCCGTCCAATCCTCACAGAATAGTCTACCCATCATGCTCCCCACCTCCCCCCTACATCACAGACAAAATGTACAACTCACCTTCAACTCTATTATCAGATGAACGATATAACCACAGAGACAGCAACGCATCTCCAATCGTAACATATCAGGTGACATTTTGCCTCTTTGATATAAAAATAATTATATTATAATAATATGTCCAGCGAAATTGCCAAGATTGACACTCGATTGATTGGCTAGTTTCAATGTTGTATGGAAATCTAGTTTATCTGTTATTAAATGCTATCCAATCTACTTATATTGGGGATTGCTTCTATTACGGGCAATAAATTGCAAACCACCTGAAGTTGTCTTCTCTATCGCCTAGATCTAAAAT
>JAOQGN010098774.1:0-11980 GCA_027564295.1 Himantozoum antarcticum
AGGTCATTTTTGCTATAAACTACAGAACCACCTATGATCCACAGCCAGCTTCAATCTACTCGTTTTAGATCTATTTGGGGAGGGTGAGTAGTATGAAAGAGTGAGTGGACCCTCTCTCTCTCTCATTCTATATTTTCCTCCACCGTCACCTAAAGCCCTAAAACGAGTAGGTTGAAGTTGGCCGTGTCTCTCTCATTCTATCTTCTCCTTCTCTGCCACCTAAAGCCCTAAAACGGGTAGGTTGAAGTTGGCCGTGTCTCTCTCATTCTATCTTCTCCTTCTCCGCCACCTAAAGCCCTAAAACGAGTAGATTGAAGCTGGCTGTGGTTCAATCTGCACCCCCACTGCGGATTGACGATACTACCTACCCTACCCTACCCATACCCTACTCCTCCCTCCGAAAGTACTTACCCATACCTCCGAAATGTCATACTCTATTGGAATGATAACTCCTTAACCCGAATTCGGAGTGTTTTCAGAGAAACGAACTGGCTACCTCGACAATACCGGCAAGTTTTAACGTTGTCTTCTCACTGTTTTCAATAACTAACAATGATGTCCCAAACTTATGTCGTTGTTTCCATGTCAGATGTAAGGACATGTGTTCAGAAATATTGTCACCATTCGGTTGATAACACAGGCACTTATGTTTATCGCTTATTGCTTATTGTTGTATGTCATTGTAAATGACATACATGACATACATGACATACATGACATACATGCATACATGACATACATGACATACATGACATACATGACATACATGCATACATGACGTACATGACGTACATGACGTACATGACGTACATGACGTACATGACGTACATGCATACATGCATACATGACATACATGACATGTCATTCATTAAAATGGAAGAAGACAACTTTAAAACTTGCCGGTGTTGTCGAGGTAACCAGTTCGGTTTCTCTGCAGATACTCTGAAATCGGGTTAAGGAATTATCATTCTAATAGAGTATGACATTTCGGAGGGATGGTTAGATACTTTCGGAGGTAGGAATAAGGTATGGGTAGGGTAGGCAGTATCGTCGAACCCCCCCTCACATTAATATCCTTTGCAAGTTTCCTACCAACAACAGCGAGAAACCTATGGCTTCTTTAGCAATTTGGCTTAGAAACTAAACTCTGAAGGCCTCCACTTTCTCCTTGAGGTCTTGAGCCTCAACGGATACAGATACAGATTCATAGCGGAGTGATTTTACAGGACCTTCAAATTAATTAATGAACGTAAGATTCTTGTGGCAGTAATATTGTTATTATTATTGTTATTGTTCTTTTTGTTGTTATTGCTTTATTGTTATTATTATTGTTATTATTGTTATTATTTCAGATATTTATTGAGGTTTCTAGAGTTACCACTGACGACTGTGGAAATGGAAACTGCTAGTTACTGTAGAAATCCAGATTCCCTGCATTTTATAAATTTCTCGTCAATATTTTGTTGTTGCTTTTTGAACTTTCACCGATATTCTGGGGACTGTATTCTGGGGCCCATATGGGTAAATCTAAATCATGAGAGTTGTTTGGGACCAGGTCATAGTAAGAGTCACCAAGGCCTTCTGCTAGTGGTTTTTTGCAGCACCAGCAGAAGATGTCTACATCCATCAATGATGCGGTTTTTGCAATAGGCTGCAGGAAATAGAGCAGTTGTTACAAAGCTGGGATGCCTGATGAAAGCTAATCTTGTGAGCCGCAGAGTCACTTGCACTACAGCGTAGCATGAAGTGCTGGTGGTGATGTCTCCATATGTTGTGGCTACATCCCAGAATGGGGGGGGGGAGGGGAGGAGATATATTCAGAGATATCAGCTGTCACCTCATTGTAATGCACTGCTCAGAAGAGTTTGATGCATCTGCTTTCACCTCTGGTCTGAGTTTGATTCTTTAGCTGTATTGACAAAATCTAGCTTGGATAATGAAAGTTTTGTGCTTTCCTTCCTGTATGGTGTTTATGTTTATTGCTTTGCAGGAAAAGAAGCATTGCTTCATAGCTCTTTTAGCCCGGTTATCTGATTGATTTGTGTATGTTTATTGAAAATATATTTACTAGACTGAAGAACATGTAGTAACTAGTAATACTCTACTGACGGCAACAAACAACATTAATGTTTTATGACTTTTCCATATGTTGTGTTAGCATAACACCTTACTTAGTTGTATTGACAATTAAAGCAAACTACTATGTGAAAGTACAAATCATAGTGATAAATTTCTTGGACTGTTTAGTGATATCGGGTACTGTGTTGATGCACATACCTCTGTGTGATGCTGATAGCCCTAAAGCTGACAAGTGGAATATGTGCTGCGTGTCTATGGAGATGAGCAAAGCACACTTCTTCTAATTTCTTTCCTTAGGCTTATATTGAAACTGATCAAATGAAAAATTCTGTGAAAAAAACATAAACTTAATGTGGGTCTACACTCTTTATATAATATATCCTGTCCCAAGCAAAATACATTCGACTTGGCTAGATATACTTCTGTCACAGTAGCTATAGCTGGTTTCCTTACAATAGGAATTGTAAGGAACAGTCAGATACCAAAAGCAATCCAAAATCCCAATAATCAAAACAGCATAAACCCACGTCAATTGATGCGTCAAATTGAAACGACGTGTTCAAACAGGAGTCAGGTAGTTAGCAAAATTGGAGGCAACGAAGTTGTAACTATGACATCATTCAAACCCCAAACTTCAATCACTAAACACCAATTCATAGAAACATGACTGTTTTCCTACACTACAGTTTTGCTAACTACCTTTTTTCCATTCAAACATATTGTACAGTTGTGAAACTTTCATTGCGTTATGATTTATGGATTTGTTGGACTGTAAATAATAAAATAAATGCTCGCCCTACTAGATAAGCATGCAATGGCAAAGTATAAATTTCCTTTATATTAGTATAGATGTTGGGATTGATGTTACAGTTGCAGTAATGGATAAGAATGCTGCTGACAATACAAGGCAGCCTCTTGGAAGGCTTGGCAGTGAAGCCGATAATGAGGCCCTCAAACTTCATATACTGTTTGGTGCTATGAATAAGCTGCCTGAGGAACATAAAAATGTGGTCCGGATATTTCTGAGTTCTACATTTACAGGTACTTGAAAAATGTTGATTTGAGGTAAAATTTTGATTATAAAGAGACTAGAGAGTAACTAGAAACATTGTTAAAATTTTATTTAAAAAAATATTTCAATCATATTAATTATGACCATCTTCAGGATTGGATCATCAGTACAATCCTGAAAATCATGTAATATGGTTTATAATTTACAGATATATATGGTTACATCAAGTATCAAAGAGCTCTTTAGTTCTGGGTCTGGCTCCAAAGAGCCAAAAGAGTCCAAAAGGCTCCGGTCTTTTTTATTGTGATAGCGCAAGTAAATACTTTGTATTCAATTATAATGATTATGAAGTGGCTGCAACTATACTCAACTAATGCAAGATATTTTCAACGATTATATGCTTAAATTTAATATTCATTTTATTGTACTACATTTTATCGTAATCCTGAATATTAGCACCTGATTTTAGCAAGATAAATGGAATATGCTTGACGAGCCATGTAGATTATACAAATATGGAAGGGAAATTATTGAGAGGTTTTGCTGATTTAGGCTGGTCTAGGTGATTTAGGCATATCCATGTATTGAGCAACTAACTTGGAAAATAATTTTATTCACTAGATCATTGTCATCCATCTATATTTGGCGAGGGATAGAGAGTTTAGGACATTTAGGACATTCAGTATTTGTACACGTGGGTAATCCACTCCTTGATTAAGCATAAATTGGTAAAATATACCAGAGTTCCATAAAGCAACATATTTGTAGGATAGCGTTGCCGTATCCTTGTCTGTTATGCGTGTATTATATATGCATGTATATATACATTGCATGCCTGTTACATTGCGCATTTCAGATTGCGAGTTTTACACAAAGTTGTTTATATACATGCGCCCTTTACATATTGCAAATTTCACACCGTACTTTTTGTGTTGCACATTTTGCATCGTGTTTTTTACGTTGCATGTTTTAGGTTTCTATTGCATTACATTATTGTTTTAGACATGACGGTAGAGAGGAACATGCTAATGAGCTCAGTGTTTCCAAAGTTGAAAAAATATTGTCGGGAATTGTATGGTCAGGAATTTCAGGTACTGTATATTGAAAAATGCGTAGGATCCAAATTGAGGGACGAATGATAATTATATTGAATCAATGTGATAGTATAAACACCAATAAAGTTATGTTCATTTGAAGTTGATGAGCCTGTTTTCTCGGAATTGAAACATGTATTTTTCCACTGTGAGGCATGAAAAGTTGCCAGTGCATCCAGTAATTGTTAATTAATATCCAAGAAAAACTGCATAGAATTACCAGACGCGTAAACTTGACACTAAAATTATGACTTGATTAGATCAGTTTCTTATGGGTACAGCAGTTACTGGTAATGGTGCTTGTACTTGTACTCCCCTCATAATATAAAAGACGACTATGGAACCGGCTGAAATACTGGATCAGAACATTGATGGGCTGTTGAATTTAACTGGAATATTATATTTGTATATAAATACAAAGCAAATCTTCCTTGACCATCTAAATCCTTTTTAAAAGCAGGAAGCAAACCCTTCCAAATACCGGTCCAAATCCTTCCTAATCAAAAATCCTTCCTACCCATCCAAGTCTTTCCTGAAAAATTTACTTCCCAAATTCTAAAGGCAGATAACAGATAGATGTTGACACGACATTGACATATTGACAAGTTGGGCGTTGTGTACTCTTTATCTGGGCACAATATTTGTCCACTGTAAGGGTAATTCCAAGCGAGATATTTGTTTGTTCAGCTCATGGTTACGTAATTCTTATAACAGGTGGTGGATATGAGATGGGGAGTACAGAATCAGGCAGCTGACGACCACTCTACTTCTGAACTATGTACAAGACAAATAACCAACTGTCAGCAGGAGTCAGCCGGCCCTAATTTTGTGGTAGGTCGACACTTGATCTGATATGTTTTACAACTTACAGCTGATTTTATTTAGTATTCTACTTTCGGATTGGCCTACTGCTAATGTATACATTTTACATCATTATAGTGCAGTTGTCAAACCTTTTACTTTTTGCTATAAAATATCTTTAGTGTGTATTAAAACTGTTTTCCTCTAGAGTTTTTGTCATCAAATTTCTTTGTTACATTTATGAAAGTATTTTGGGGAAAGTATGGATTGAACTTGCTAGAGCAATGACATCTCATTTTAGCTTGTGGAGTCATTGCTTGCCCGATGAAGTATAGCGTTGACCTCAGAAGGTGAAATAAAAGCAAGCCACTGTGTACAGAAGGTTCTATATTAAACTGTTCAAAGATTGCTAGTAACTCAGTTCACAATCTGTTATGAGCCCTTCTCAGAATGGTGCTAAACTAGTTGAGCAAATTAGTGCAACTAATTTGTAAATTTTTGCGATGACCAGTGATTTGTGATAGATGTACAAAATGCCGGTCTGTGACAATGGCTTCTTGTCACTAATCACAATACTGAAATGGACACTCCCATGGCTGCTCTGTATTGCTAGCAGCTGAAGAAGTGCATTCACCAACTGTTTGTAGCTATCTGATATTGTAGCAATAATGGACTATTATTGTAGCAATAAGGGCAAGACAACAAAAAGACTTCTCTGGCGGGGCCTAACCGGTGTTAAGTTTATTGTCCCTTGGAAATATAATTATAGCAATGGTGAGTAATAACAGATGAAATAGTAGCATTGATTCAAATGACGTCTGTTCACTTCAACAGGAACACTAAGAACTGAATACTGGATATACATACATTCACCAGCTAGATATAATGGTAGCAGATAGCTGAGTAGTCTAGCAATGTTTATGAATGGTATAATTATGCTTTGTCAATCAGCACTGCAAATATAAGTTGGTAATTGTTCATAATTGTAGTGTACTACATAATATAATTGTTCATAGCATGAGTTCCAGATATTGGAGCAGCTTCTGGAGAGCAGAGTTCATAATAGAAGTTGTCTGTCCACATCAGTAAACCAGAACCAGCTTCACAGCGTTTCTGAATAGCATGAGAGTTATCTGTCCTCTTCTAGAAAGTGATGAGGCTTCTATACTGATGAAGACCTTTCAGAGCCTAGGCATCTGGCCTAGGACTGACATGAAAGGTGCTGGCAACATCCATTACAATACATAATGTGACGATCCCGATGCCAGTTTGGATAGGAACTCGTCTCAGCCATTTTAGCTGAACGTTTGAATTAACCTTTAGTGAAGTTTTGAATTGAGAGCACTGCTTGGGTATCAAATTGCCAACTAGATATAAATAAAGAGTCCATGCTCTGGAGGTTCTAGATCATACTGTATATATTATGCAGAAATTCAGATTAGATACACGGGGAAAATTAGTTTCATTCAATGTGCTAATCTTTTCAAAAACAACATAATTTGTTGATTTGATGGCCATCAAATAATCTTCCCTTTCTATTGCTCTGTATGCATGACTTTGCGTACAATCTTACTAATTTCATACATGTACATGCACATGTACATGCAGTATACATTATATATTCATATTGTAGGATGGAGTTGTATTCTTCAAATTGGGCATGGCATATATATTATACACATATATATACATATATACATGTATATATAATACATGTATATTATATATACATGTATCACACACACACATATATACTCGTATATAGATATATATATATACAGATATATATATATACAAGTCCAGCTTCAGCATACCATATATATTATTGGAGTGGAGTTGTATTCTTCCTACGATTCTATGAACTTTCCTTCTCTAGAATGAATTCATCCAAATTGTTCGGCATAAACTTTTGACCTGCGATTATAATTGAATCGTAGTTCTACTCAGAACTTGCATACATGTTTAAGAGTTCAAATATTATGAATGAATGATCAAAGATAAAAATAATTAATTAACTTAAAACTGCAGACCCCGTTTGCTGTCTATGTAACTTTCTGCTAACTGAGACAGCAAGGTATACATATCCTATTAGTTGCTATATTTATTGTGCAGATATGAGGAGGCAAATGAGTTCAACCTGGTGGTTATGGGAGTAGCTTCCCCTGCCAAGTTTAGTGATGCGGTGCTCAAAGCGGGGATTACGTGGGAGGGAAGAGATATGTTGGAAGAGCTGAAGGACAAACCCACCCGATTCTGGGACATCACAGCATCTGACGACGGAGTGGAGAAGCTGAAAGACCTCTTCGAGTCGATATACAATAAATACCCTGATGCTTACTAATTGGTACAGCTGACAGAATACAACTCCATGTTGAAACTATACCTTGCCTTTGGCTACCCTAATTTATATGTAATTTTATTAGTTGAATATCAATAAGATGGCAAACGTTCTTGGGACATCACTGCTTTTACAATGTAATGTAGATTTCATATTGTATAAAATTATTACAAATTCATTGTGCAATTATTATTTAATTTTATAGAGTATTATTGATGTTGTTACTTTACATGGATTAGTCATCACATTAAAGTTATACTTTATACTACAAAATATATTGTCAGTAAATTGTTATAACTGGTCACACCCAATTACATTCCTCATGGAGCAGGTAAAGGCTGCATAAGCCTGCTAGTAAATAGAGGCTGGTTGAATGGCAGCAGGTATGGCCAAGTGTCAAGTGGTTGACATTGATAGCTGTTGCCAAGTAAGGTGGAAGTATTGATAGCTGTTGCCAAGTACGGTGCAAGTATTGATAACTGTTGCCAAGTACGGTGGAAGTATTGATAGCCGTTGCAAAGTACGGTGCAAGTATTAATAGCTGTTGCCAAGTACGGTGGAAGTATTGATAACTGTTGCCACGTACGGTGGAAGTATTGATAACTTACTGTTGCCAAGTACGGTGGAAGTATTGATAACTGTTGCCAATACGGTGGAAGTATTGATCACTGTTGCCAAGTACGGTGGAAGTATTGATAACTGTTGCCAAGTACGGTGGAAGTATTGATCGCTGTTGCCAAGTACGGTGGAAGTATTGATAACTGTTGACAAGTGCAGTAGAAGTATTGATAGCTGTTGCCAAGTACGGTGCAAGTATTGATAGCTGTTGCCAAGTACGGTGGAAGGATTGATAGCTGTTGCCAAGTACGGTGGAAGTATTACGCACAAGTTTCACCACAGATCTTATCATGGCTGGAAGACGTTTCAAGAGTGGTTAAAGAGTGGAGCTGATACAGGCTCTTGTCTTTTGGGTATTAGGGTGTAGGGTACCCGATCCGCCAGTTCAGGTATCACCTTGTCGGAGCCTGACCAGTCCAAAGCAAAGCGGCGTTCGGCATTAGTAATATAGTAGGCCTATGGTGTACTAACTACTAAATCTAAATTATTATTACAATCCGTTATAGACATTAAATCAAACTGAATAAGATTAATAATAGGTGTGTTTCGTGTGTGCTAACTCGGATCGACCCTACATTTTGCCACACGACCTGGTCCATGATTTGTTGGACCCGTTTCAGCTCTATTACGGACTAGTCGTATTTCACAGAAAGTGGTAGTGTTCTTCCCAATAAGCAAACATTTTTTATAGGAAAGTTAGGAATCTTTATAGGAAAGATTTGGCAATGCCTGCCAAATCTTGCACTATATCTCAGTTGGTAGCACGTTTGCAGCAATGACGCAAGTTAACAAGCAAAGAAATGGGTCCGAGTCTCACTTACGACCTGGAGGCTTTTATCCAATCAAAGGCTTTTCCTCCTTGCCAATTGAACTAAATAAATGACAGTACCAAGCAATGTGCAGTGGGTTCCACTAGACTGGCTTTACTATTGGTTATCACTGAAAATAATATGCCTGGCGAGTATGATATTATCATTATCGTCATCATTATCACCATCGTTATTATTATCATCATTGTCGTCGTCATAAATAAACCTGAAGGATTTTGGGGTCAGTTAGATTATTTTTCAACATTAGTAAATAATCGTATGGTCCAAGGAGGTCAATGGAAGGAAAGTAAGTGCTGAAAATTCACATTATATCAATCTACCAAAACCTATAGTATACTTTAAATATATAATATGGTGTATTTGTCAACATAATTAGAGTAATAAAATTAATCTCAGATTAGTAACAATTCATACATTCATTCAACGTAATACATTCCATTATGGAGCATTTCATTATCATTATAGTTGTACATTATACAGTTAGGCATATAGGCATGGGACAAATCATGGAAAGGCATAGATATAAATGAAAAACATGCCTTCAATATGTGCAGACTATAACAACCAAATTAATTGCATGCAGGTATTAACTCAACATGGGCTATAAGCTGAGCTAATTGATACCATTTGTTGCTAGAAATCATGAAACAAACATTCCAAAATCCGTATCGGCCAGAAACTGTATGTCCAGGCTGGTGACCTAAAGAATGTGAATTGGGCACTGAAGTCGAACAGAAACGCCTATTAAAATATAGATGTATTATTTACAGTTGACCAGTAGAAGATCAAATCTGATTAGAGTACTGGGTGCTGGCTGATTGTACTGGGCAGGCAGACATAATGTAGTAAACATAACATTGAAGTCAGCCATGTACAACTGCATTGTGGGTAAAGGAGAAGAGATACAACGTCTCGAAAATAGAAATGACAGAGATAACTCAATTCTTTACTACAAAGTTGAAGAAAGTGAAACCATTTGTCTGATTCACGTCCCCCAAATCCAGTTGTGCATGGCCGAGCCGTGAATAATATAATATTTATATATTGGCTAAACTTATTCAAACTGACGATAAACAATATACAAATAATGTCTAGAGATTTCGATTTATGGACGATATATGACAGCAGATTTTGAGGTCACCACATCACCAACAAGGTGAGTTATCCGTTGATGTATCATAATAATTATTCCAGTGAATTATAACTTCCAGATTGAATGCTTCAATTGATCGCCTCTCACTTGAATTGCTAGTAGTAACTAATACGATTACTAGCTACAGTACCTACTACTTACTACTGCTAGTACTACTTCTACGACTAATACTGCTGCAACTAGTAGCACTAGTAGTGGTAGTAGTAGTAGTAGGAGTCATAGCAGTAGTACTAGTGGGAGTCATAGCAGTAGTACTATTAGTGGTAGTAGTAGCAGTATTACTAATAGCAGTATGGCTAGTACTAGTAGCAGCGCTAGTATTAGTAGTACTACTACTAGTAACAGTGCTACCAGTACTACCGCTACTGTTACTACTACTACTATTAGTAATTCTACTACTACTAGTAGTAGTAGCAGTAGAAAAGAACAGTACGACACATGATATGTATCAGACATTTATATTATGTTGTAGATCAGCTGTTCAACAGCTTGAGGATGGCCTGGCTATATGTACATTAGTCCTGAGGGATTTACCAGGGTTCTTGAAGGTGCAAAGTGTACAAAGCTCTTCTTTGTTGTTGTAGCCTGGTTACAAATATACTGTAAGGCCAGTCCACATCAGCCAGTCCACATCAGTCACAAATTACTAGTAAATTATGATGTGAATTAAGTTGCAAAGATCGAAGAGCAATGAATGTCTAATATCGGTGCGCCACACCGGTAAGACGATGTCTAGGCCAGTCAACACTAACAGCTCCATCGCTTAGCCTTTCAAAGCTTTCTTCTGCTCATCCTTTTTGGTTGGCATTCGTCTGCTTCTATTAGGTCAACTTCGCCTGCTGCTATCCACTTTAACACCTTGATGAGTCTTTGCTATAAGTAGTAGCCATTTCATCTAGAATCACTTTCGTCACAACGCAGGTAATTTATCCAGCAAGGTTATCTGTGGTTCCAAAATATAATTTCTATGAGGTCATGTGAAGTGATGTGATACTTTTACTATGATAAATAGCTGTAGCGTCCATTCAATACCATAACTATGTTGAGATGTGTGGTCAGTCTATCCCATTGCTATGAGGTACAGATACTGCTATTGACTGACGGCTCTTATCGGTAATTAACGTGACATCTGAGCTAGGCTTTAGTGAGGTCGGCAAAGTCACTGGTGATTTGACTGCAGAGGTCGACATTTCTGCTAACTTCTGATAGTACTGCAGTGCATCCTGTAACGGACTGAGAATAGGTTCCTGCAATGTACAACAAAACCATACATAACGATATTATAATAGCAGGTTGGAGCTTGAAGTAGATTGAAATTATAAATATGTTAGCTCAATTAGTGTGATGACACCAGGTCAGCAGGCCCTCTGCTGAGTCTCTTCTGACATCTAGCCAGCTTTTATCAAAGAGTCGGCTTTTATAATATGGTGATAGAAGCTGTTATCTTTTATTCTATTAGCAAAGTTTTTAACTTTCTATTAGTAGAGATTAGAGCCAACAATAATTTTAACGATTTTAAATCTCATTTCAAAACTTTTTATACAGTTCCAACTTTTAAATTTATGATCGAAATTATTATATACATATTTTTCAGTTAGTTCTATTTCTTATCCGCTTAGAAGAAACTTCGTTTTATTAAACGCTTTCGAATAAAAGAAATTATTATTATTATTTCCATAACAAATAGTATAAAGGTATAAAAGGCACAAGTACTAATTTGCTTTTCTGTTAAAGATATCAGAAGGAACTAAAGATGCACCTATACAACACATGTTCTGCCATGGAGCTAAGAGGCATTGCCCACCTAAACAACACATGTTCTGCCATCGAGCTAAGAGGCATCGCCCACCTATACAACACATGTTCTGTCATGGAGCTAAGAGGCATCGCCCACCTATACAACACATGTTCTGTCATGGAGCTAAGAGGCATTGCCCACCTATACAACACATGTTCTGTCATGGAGCTAAGAGGCATTGCCCACCTATACAACACATGTTCTGTCATGGAGCTAAGAGGCATTGCCCACCTATACAACACATGTTCTGTCATGGA